>DWKL01000151.1:0-23454 GCA_018249415.1 Phareas burnsi | reverse complement strand
TAGATTGTATCGGAGCGGTTCTTATGATATCGTAATATAGGTAACAATGTAATATTTAATATAAATATCGTAAATTAAAAATGTAATGGTTAAATTTAAAATTATATGGTACGGGGTTATTTCGGCGTTATATGTAGAATTGTATAACTGAAGATAGAGAAGTGGCTATAATGCTCTAAAGGCGTCAAGATAGATACATGAAGAAAATAAGAGAAGATAGAAGAAGAGGACTTAATAATGAGTAAACTTCGCAACGTAAATTAAGTTGTTAAGTGTACTTTAAGAAAAAAGCCGTAATTTTATATACGCAATAGCCTTTTTACTATTGAGAAATACGTAATATTTTCTTAATATTGTAAAAATTGCTTAACACTCAACTGGTGTTTGAACTGTGAAGGGAACCGTGTGTATCTACACAATGATTTTTTTAAGTATTTTATAGAAGTAATTCAGATGTTTGACATGGCACAACGGTTACCATGCTGGGTTGGGGGTTATATTCCTGGGGAGGCAGACATCAAAATGATGAATTTAGGTTTCTGTTTCGAGTCTGGATGTTTATGTATCCGTCATATAAGTGTCCAAGGCAACCGCGGCACGGTAACCTAGTGTGGGGCGATGAATATAGAAAGCGTTTGATATTATCATTCATTATATGATATGGCTTTGAATAAGATATATTAGCCTTTGATGATATGACATGACAAGATTTTTCTGGTTGGTTATACATTAGTTTTGAAGGTGGTAAATTCTTTGTGATTCGATTCAGCTACGTTAATTTCTGCCATGTACCAGCTATCTAAGCTGCTACGATTTTCTTTGAAGGGTGTGGGAACCCAGAGATATGAGAATGAGGTGTAACTTAGTCAGGAGACGAAACGCTTCTGTAATGTACTTCTGTATGTAGAACTATAGTTCGTCCGAGGAGGTACTAACGCCCTCATAATCCGCCATGAAGCTTGAATTTCTGTTGGAGAGGTGTAGTTGCAGCGTTGCGGGTACAGTTGCAGCGAGGTGATCTTAGTTCTCGTGTACGACGGTAGCTACCACAGCGCCACGTGAGACATTCTAAGTTTAAACTTGTTTTTTTGTGTAATTAAAGCAATTGACTCAAACAAAGACGTGTCCTGTCTGATTTTTTTCCCTCTCTCGCTCTCTCCGTCAAATAATAAATACTTGAGAATAGTAGCAAAGTAGTGACTAGTTTCGATTGCCGGGTACACTTACGGCGAGGCGACCATCTTATGCTCGTATTTAAAAAGAAGTAAAAGTGCGTATTTAAGTAAAAATCTCTACTTAAGGAACCATTTTTATTTCATAATTCAGTAATTGTTTGAAGGTAGCGCCATCAAGAGTTCGCCACCCAAGCAAACAAATTAAATCAATGACGTCTTTATCAAGTGACAGTGATGACTTTATCACAAAGTACGAAGCAACAAGTAATTACTTTTGTATAAATACGTTAGTCCTCAGGAGTAATGAGACATCAACGCGACCTCAGGATAAGTTTTCAGTACTGTTTGAGATTAAACGGGTGTCCATGGGCTACACTTAATACCAGTTGGCATGTACGCTCGTTTGCACGTTTTCAAACATAAAAAGGCAGAAAATTTATCTACCAAATAAGAAACTAATATTGAATAATTTGTTTTTATATATTCAATATCAATAGGGTAAAAAAATAGATGTAGAAAAAAATGTTATAGAATTTAGTCTTAGATTAAGAATGTAAACAAATTTTAAATTTATGTAATAAAATAGTTATGTAATGACCATTTGTATGCAGTGCCTGATCTATTTACCTTACAAGTCATGAGCATTCTTCCAGATATGGTTTGGTGTAATTTTTAACTTCTAACCACTTAACCGTTATCTACAGGGGCCAGCACTAACTTTTATAACATTTTGCTCTTCGTGCTATCGCCCCCATTTTGCCGCTCTGGGCAATTTCCTGGTTTCTCCCTTAGATTAGGGTCTGTTTGTATGTAGCATTTAGGATATGTTTGACTATAACAAGATATTGGTTTGTGAGAATCGTAATTTTGACATTAATTTCATTTTGTTATTTAGTAATATTAGTGTTAGAATATTACGTGTTAATATTTTACATGTTAGAATTTTACACGTTAGAATTTTACAAGTATGTTGAACGTTAACAAAGCGGGTAAGGGTTATGTGTTTAAACTATAGTTATATTGACTTATGAATATTTTTGTGAGAATGTATTTGGAAATCTGGATTAGCATTTTCAATATCTAATTATTCGCATATTTGTTGTCGAGAGTGTTATGGGCTGCTATGCTTATTATGTTCTGTTGGCAGGGTATGGACCCTGTTCCGTGCCTGTCGACACAATTGGGAAGGCCTGGAGAATACTCCAACAATGCTCCAATTCGGATTAATGGATGGAGAAATATAGATTAGTGACTAACCCGTATCGGGTACTTTCAAGGCCTTCGATAAAGTTTAAGGGCATATCCAATGAAAACTACCGGATTGGACAGCTTAAGTGACCAATACGTGTCGGATACGTTCAAGGCCTTCGACAAAGTTTAACGGGTTAACCAATGATAACAACGGGGATGGATAGCGTGTCGGATACTTTCAAGGTCTTCGATAAAATTTAACGGATTGGCAATGATGGTCCAATCCAACAGCGATGGACAGCTTTAGTGACCCACCCGTGTCGGATGCTTTCAAGGCCTCCAATAAAGTTTAACGGGTTATGCAATGATACAACCGGGCCGAACAGCTTAACATGCCCGCCGAAGCACGGCAGGTTTTCGTAGCTAGCAGTCTCTTAATGCGTCGACGTCCTTAATTTGGTTGATCGGTTACGACGATCTGCACGTTTTAAGAATTTCAAGAATTGTTTTAATGTATTTATGCTCTTATACTATATTTTACTCTGAATACACTCACTAAAATATCCTTATAATGTATCAAAATATAATCTATGTAAGCAATCTAATCGGCCAGAAAGCTTAATGAAATAATTGACATACACGTCATGTGATAGTTTCTACACGTCAAGTGATAGTTTTGATTCAGGTATATGAAGGTTGTAATCTATTTGTCCGTAGATAATCTTTTTATATGTATCGAGAGTTTGGTAAATCGACTAGTGTCGACGAATGTCAGGCCAGGGCTGTCCAAACCAGACAGGATCTCGAAATAACAATCATATATAGGTGGTGGAACTATAGTTCGTCCGGGAGGCATCGCCGCTTTTAACGCGCCGTAAAGCAGTTTGTTTCGGTCGGAGAGATGCGGGTACCGGCCACACTTACGAGGCGACCTTTTTAATCCTCAGTAATGACGCACCTACGTACGATCTTAGGTAGAACTTCAGTCCTGTTTGAGGTTGAATGTGGGTGTCCATGGGCTGCACTGACCACTTAACATCAGGTGGCTTGCATGCTCGTTTGCTAATACGTTTGGAGAGCCGCAGAAATGCATTACTTTAATTTATTGAAGAAAAAATTAAATTATTCTATACAACGACAATTTTCGTTTTAGTTGTGGATCAAAACACGTCTCGGGCCGTGTTTTGGACAGCCCTGTCTTAGGCAAATATTGAACATATTGCACTTACGCCAATATGAAGTATTTTCTCGTAAGTGCACGTATATTCTTGATTCTATAATGACTGACCGGCATTGGTCGCTTACTAGCAAACGTATTGTAATCAATAAGTATGCGTTTTGAGAGAATTAACATTGTTAGATGTGTTATCTTTACATATCCGCAATATCTGTCATAGTTTGCGTTGGTAAATATGTGAAAGTTTAAAACGATTTGGAAGTATCTAAATAAATAAAACTAGATCATATTGTCAGATGACCCGCGTGGCGGTAACCATACCGGTGTAACACGCAGAGGGTTCCCGGTGCGATTCCCGGCTAGACAGACATCCAAAAGATGGGTTTAGATTTCTGTTCTGGGTCTGGGTGTTTGTGTACTTGTTTATGTTTCCATAGCACCCACGACACAGGGAATCCTAGGGTCGGGGTATGAGTTTAGAAGTTTAAAAGCAATATTCAATTCGATTCGAAAAATATCTTAAAACGCATGCAACGGCTTGTAATATATCTAATACTTTTAGAGACATACATATTCTATTTTATTCTTTATAAAAACATATTTAATAATACAAAATGTTGGAAACTTGAAAAAAAACTACTTATGTCCGTTACGCACGTATTTTTTTTCTCTATATTACTGACATTACCATGTCTTGCGCCGACTGGATGAGAAAGGCCTTTTGTAACGAGCAATTACTGGTGTAACTGGGGGGAGGGGGGTAATGGGTGTGGCTGGTACGCCTGACTGCACTTGGTTGCCCATCCCAGAACTTCAGGCAGGTACACTTGGAACATTTTGACAAATATGGAAATATAAATTTTTTTACAGTATTTCGAACAGCAGATGCCACTTGGGAAGGGTATCTACGGTCACCATCAATAGTTGGTAGAAAGGTTCGTTCGGGCTACCACCGCCCTCATAATCCGCCGTAAAACAATTGTTTCGGTTGGCTACGTGCGGTTGCCGAGTACACCACAGCGAGGTGACCGTCTCAGTTGTCAGGAGTAGTGATGCATCTACGTACACTCAAATAGAACTACAGTTCTGTTTGAGGTTAGATGTGAGTGCCCATGGTCATGGTCATTAGCCTCATATGGCCTGCACGTTCACCAATATCCACTAGTGTTTGGGTATTACTTAGATCCTTGAGTGTTAACAAATTTAGTGCAACGACCTCTGACGGATGTTTCACTGAATGGAAGATCGTTTTATTGTAAATACAAAAACAATGCTGTAGAGCAGACTCCCTCCCCCTCTACCCTCTCCTGTAGAAAAAGTAATACGCCTATGAGTACGTCATACGAAGAGACGGATTGTGAGCGCTTAAAAATATGCCGGAATTCGGCACTTTATATAAAATAAGTCTGTGTCAGTCTCCTGGGAAATATAGATCAACGTTTCTGCATCTGGAGGTTCATTGAGTCCAATTTCACTGGATTCGTAAGAATATGTATGCCCACCCCAAATTTTTGGAATTTGGACAATGTTTTGGGCAGCAGAAAACACTTGACAAGAGTATCCACGATCAAGATGAATGGCTGCTGGAAATGTTCGTCCGGGGAGATAACAACAGAGAGTGCAGGCCACCTGGTGTTAAGTGGTCGACAGCGGTTACAGCAAGGCGACTATCTAATCCTCAAGAGTAGAGACGCATCTACGTACGACCTCAGTCCGGTTTAAAGTTAGATGTAGGTGTCCATGGGCTGCAGGACCATTTTCACATAGTAAGAAAGAATATATAACAAGTAATATCCGAACATATATGTTCTTTTGTAGTGATCATCCGTAAATTTGAGGGTAATATTATAATTTTATCATTTCCACACTTCTAACGTTTGAAATATTCATCATAGTGCGGATTGGTACGCTTCACACATTTTCGAGAACTTCACATAGAAAGATGTGTAGGTGTGCGTACGTTGTTTTCCGTCACTGTTAAAGCGAGAGATAATTAACACGTTGACTGCGGCGGCTAATATTCGAAACAATCCACCCGTGGGGCGCGCAACACAACAGGTCTGTTTCAGTACGGCGGTACACACCGTATGCGTGCGAACCGCACGGGTGGCGCGGACTGTAAAACACGACATGTGCGTTTGCCGCAGTCAATGTGTTAATTTCTAATACTGGAAATCTACCAATTACGAAAGTTGATGCAAAAATGTTGATCTTAATTATATTCGTGTATGTGTTTGTGGCTTTATGTAAATAAATATATTTTATTATGTGTACATTCATAATCACGTGTTAAATGTTTATTATAACTTTGAAGTGTAGATTTATGGAGTAAGAGAACGAGTAACAAGTTTGCCTTTAACTGAATGCCACTGCCAAGATATTAGGCGTATTAGACAGTTATAATGTAATTCGATTGATTGGATTGTAATCAATATATATCTCTCTATATATAACTGAAATTTATATCCGCGCGATCAGAATAGGACCTGAGTTTTTTAAAGGAAATCGAAAATTACCAGTCGAGCGAAGTAAGATTGTCAAAAGAGTTCTGTTGGGCTGTGAAGCAACCCTTTTTTGTCCCACTGCTTAGCACGGGCCTCTCACAACTGGAGGTCTAAAGCATACTTTACTACGCTGCTCCAATGCGGATTGATTGAGAAATGGGTTAGCGGCCAACCCTTGTCGGAAGTTTTTAAATCTGCCAAAAGGCCGAGGGTTTAACGGCTGCTATCCAATGATAACAACCGGGATTGACAGCTTAACGTGCCCTCTGAAGCAAGGAAGCGCGCAAGAAATTTAGTCACTTGTGGTCCTATCCTATTACCGACCGCGCCCTACGTTGCTTAACTTTGTGGATTGGTCATCTACGCAAGCGGGGCTATTCGCGTTCCTTGCACTATCGAGCTCTGAATATTTAACACATTGACTGCGGCGCTAATATTCGAAACAATCCTCGCGTGCGACGCGTAACGTAACAGGCGTGTTTCAATACGGCGGAACGCGTGCGAGCGGCACGGGTGGCGCGGACAGTAAAACACGTCAGGTGTGTTTGCCGCAGTCAATGTGTTAAAGTTATCTGTACGATCGTTCTGAGCTCGCGAGCTTCGCCGCAAGTTTGTCGTTGCTGCGGCTGGATAGCGGACCGCATGTCCCGATTCCATAAGACCACATCCTATTCTGATCGCACGCTATAGTATCAAATATGCTTATAATTCTGCCGTCCTTAAGCCGTAATGCCGTTCGCCCTTTTCGAGTTATGCCATAAAAAGAGCGAAACTTTTACAAATTAATGCTATATAATAGTTATTAAGTAGCATTAATTTGTAAATATTTTTTCCTATGACCTCAGCTTACACGTCATTACAATAGTTTGAGGTACCAAATAGATCTGAAAGATTACTTTCAAATAGAGAAACTTTTAATTCGTTTTTACTGTTTACGAAAACCCTGAAAATGTTAAAATTGGCTATATGTTGGATAACGGCATTTTAGCTTAGGGACGACAGAATTATAATATTTTGGGCAATAGTTAAGCCCCCTGTATTGTCCGTCCACAAATCTCAAAGACCAAATTGACGCGGCTAATGTCAACGTATCAAAAACTTTTATAGAAATTGAGATCTAATTGACATTAGAAATTGACAACTTACTCTGAGATTTGTTGACAGTCTTTAGCTGTAGGTGTTTCAGCTGTCAACTAGACATTTGAATTAGTGATTGCGTTTGTCAAGTGCCATCTCTCGTCCAATTTGGGTAGTTATATTCAAATTGGTTGGCAGATGGCTCACAATGTCCAATGATTTGATAGTTATCGCACTCTTGGTAAACAATTATTGATAGATGGAGTCAAATAGCGAACACTGTCTTCATCGAGAATAGATTATATCAAAAATATTATTTTTTCTAATCTGCGTAGTTGAAAGTTAGCTGTCACATTTGTACATACCTCGTCTTGTTTCTGCATATTTTTCTACAACTTTGAAGATGTACTTCGGAGCTGGTAACGCATCTATCACCATCCCACGATAAATACGGCTGGATTGGTACAGAATATGGTTTTTTTTTAATTCACAGATGACTTCGAAATTAATTTGATGAACGCTATCCTGCCTTTACAGTATGATATATTCAGTGTTTTAAACAACTATTCCTGTAGATAAAAGCGTTCTTAGCGCCCTTAGCTACTTTCAATAAGCTATTAACACATTGACTGCGGCAAACGCACCTGCCGTGTTTTACTGTCCGCGCCATCCATGCGGCTCGCACGTATACGGTGTGTGCCGCCGTACTGGAACACGCCTGTTGTGTTGCGCGCTGCATGGGTGGATTGTTTCGAATATTAGCGACACAGTCACCGCGTTAAGATTCTACATAACTTTTAGCGCTGAATTTCTATATGTAAAGGCAGCGTAATCAAAGCTACAATAGCAAATACATAGTATTCTGCCGTCCTTAAGCTAGCATGCCGTTATCCAACATGTAGCCGATTTCGGCATTTTGAAATTATCGTAATCTTAATAGGAATTAAAAGTTTCACTATTTTAATGTCCTCTATTAGATCTATTTTTGACACACACTGTATATGACGTCTATTTATTAAGTAGCACAAACTTTTAAAGATTACCCTCTTTCTCGACCATATCTCGGTAAAGTGGTTTTGGTTTGTAACGGCGTTGGAGCTTAAGGGCGGCAGTATGGATTTTGTCACCAAGTCGAAATTGAAAAATACATACGAACAAAGAATACAATAAAATATCGTTATTATAACGGCCGCTTGGGATAATTAATTGGGCTAAGATAATTGTACAATTGCTAATTTCTCGCTAAAGTATATCTCTGGGTTTCTTCATGGGATGTAACCGCGATGGTTTATTTCGTTTTAGTACAGTGAATATCGCGAATTATCGCATCTAATACTAAGAAATTCTCATGAAAGAGAAGCATATGAAATCAAGGTAATGGATTCGTTTGTCGCGCTTTCATGACTGTCTTGAACATGTATCTATTCTGCTCTCGTTAAGCTATAATACCGTTATATACCAAAACCACATCGAGTTATGGCGGAAAAAGAAGGTAATTTTTAAAAATTAATTAAGCAATAAACTGACTCTTTCTACACCCATAGCCCCACTAGGATACCTTGTGTCGTAGGTGCCATGAACACATACAAGTCAAATATATAAACGCCCAGACCCAGAACAGAAATCTAAATTCATCATTTAGATGTTTGCCTGGCCGGGAATCGAACTCGGAACCCTCTGCATGTCAGACCGGCATGGCAACCGTTGCGTAACATGGGTTGCCAAAGAAAATGTACGACTTAATAACCAGACGTCATAATAGTGTTTGGGGTATCGAAAATGGATCTAATAGAGCACTTTCAAATGGTGAAACTTAATTTCGTATTTTACTGATTCCAAAAGCAATAAAATGTCGATATCGGTTACATGTTGGGTAACGGTATATTAGTTTAAAAACGACAGTATTTCTGTACTTACATTCGATTACATTAACACTTTGACTGCGGCAACCGCACCTATCGTGTTTTACTGTCCGAGCCACCCGTGCGACTCGCACGCCTACGGTGCGTGCCGCCATTCTGAAACACGCCTGTTGTGTGGCGCGCTGCACGGTGGATTGTTTTAATATTAGCCGCCGCAGTCAAGTGTTAAATTCATCAATACATCAAAAGGGAGTCGTAAAAATTACTATTAATTGAAATGCGTATATTTAGGTACGCGAGCGAAGCTGTTGCCCAGTTTTGTGTCGAGAATGTCGCCATATTCGCTGTAGTAATTGCGATAAATATTGAGTTATCCCAAACAATCCCATATATAGATTTAAGCTGTTAGATACGCCGTATAGTCCAAATCTGTTCACTTAAGTGTGTGCGGTTAATGACAATTTGCGTGCAGATTTCTCTTTGTGACAATTAACGGTATTTGAACCAATTGTCTTACTAAATTGGATTATTAAATTTTATTTACTTTCTCGACGTTGTAGGAAAAGTAAATTCCGCATGATGGCATGAATATTTGAAGTCAAATAGGCTTATTACAACGTATTCAGTCATAATAATGTACATTTTTTAAATTAAGCCTATCCATTTGATTCAAAGTCGGCAATACATCGCCGCATCCAAGAAATACCTCAATAAACTCATGTAATTCGTGGTAAATCCACGAGGTGGCGTATCTACTCATTTAAATCTATGCTCGCATACATACAGTTAAATGTTCGAACATTTTTCCAAAGATACGGTACGTTCTAAATTTATTTTTATAGAAAATCTTCAGGAGGAATTCTACAAACAACTCTGTATATATAGATGTAACTGAATAAAGTGTTCTTTCTGATATTGTTGTTTTATTTTACGATTAATTGATGTTTAAAGTTTTTTGGGTAATTATTTTAAATAATAAATACTTATTTGGAGAAAATTAATACGACGCATTAGAAGAATTAGGCAAGCTTCTCAACTCAAACATATTCTCGATCCCGGAGTTTACGAATTGGACAAAAAATGATCGAGACAATAAAGCAATATTTTGAATTTGAATCCGTAAAATAGTTATATGTACAAATATTTGGTGATTACTATTATTGTCTATTGCGTCACTAAATTAAATGTTGCTTAATATGGATGATACAAACTTATTTTTTAACACTTTTAAATCTATGTAAGATTGCGGCCAACACGACACGAACGTTGCCCTGCTCTGGCAAAAACACGCCAGGCTTGTGCCGCCGCACTGGTGTTCGCGTCCGCTCCAAGACTGCGGGAAAGACACTTGTTGTTTTGAGCCGCACGGCTGGATCGTTTCGAATATTAGCGCCGCAGTCAAGGTGTTAACGTCTTTCGGATTATTCCCTGAACCGCTGTCGCGAATAATTTCTCCGCATACCTACAAAACAAGTTGTAATATGTCGATGCCAATAGATGGCGTTGTTCACCGTTATGTACAAGTCAGGCCGATGACGCCACTAGATTTCTACAAAACTATGACTCAGTGACTGCAATTTTTTTAGAACAGGCGTGAGACAGATGGCCTTACAAATTTCATTAATTTTACAACATACTTATCGATAAGGTCTAAATTTATATTGTGTTTGTAGATTTACATAATTGTGCAATAGGTATTTTCGTTTCGTTATCGTGGGTTAAAAGTATGTCTTTTTATATGAGAAGAGTAACAAACGAGCATATAGGCTGATATTATGTGAACACTGCCACCAAACGGACACATATCTACAGCACTAAAGTACTATTTGATGCCGTGCGTATGTGTTACTACTCCTGGGACTGAGATGATGACCTCGCATGTGAGAGTACCCGATAATCGCAGCTCTCACCTCATGTACGACGTCGGACAAAACGTCACTTTTGTTGAGTTTAGATGTAGGTGTCCATGGGCTGCAGTGACCGGGTAGCCTGCACTTTCATTCACTACAGACAATAAAAATGACACTGATCAACAGGCAACAGAATTGTTCAGTTTGAAAAATAAAACGAAAAAGGTAAAATAAACATATATTCAACAGAAATATAAACACTCAAATTTTCTCAATATGGAATGTATTTGTGAAATATTATATAAATTGACAAAAATACGTCATATTTGGCATAGTATTCGTGATTAAAATCTAATACATGAATATCTAAAACCGGTGCCGGATTAAACTGGCGAGGGGCCCGTGGCGAATTCTATCTAGGGGCCCTTGATTCGCTATGGATTCTTAAGTATAAAGTGATAAAAAAACTTAACACTCAAACTTTTATTTGCCATCTGTAGTTACAATATTGTTGTTTGTAGACCACTATAGACCCTGTTGGACGCCAGGTCCCAATCTAGCAATTTGTCTGTTCCAGCCAAAAATAATGTTCGCTGCCCTTTACAATGACACCTTACAAGTCACGAGCATGTTATCCCAGAGATGGTATGGTGCAATTTTTAACCGAATTAACATTTAACGACTTAACTGTTTTACTTACAGGGTTGAGCATTATATTTTATAATTAAGAAATTCTCTTAATCAGAGTATCAAATTTGCCGCCCCTCATTTTAGCCGCTCTAGGCAAAATTACACTAATTATCTTTGCCGCTGTTGCTCTTGCTCGGCTTACCCCCTCCCCCCTCCCTACCCTATCTAAGTATGGCGAAGGAGGAAAGTACAAAGCCAGAGACGAGACTGCCATGGCAATTTAGAACTTTGCCTCGTACGGGCGGGGGGATGGACGGGTCTGGACGCGGGGCCCGTACCAAACGCCATGTTTGCTAGCAGTTAATCCGGCACAGATAAAAACTATTCATATTTCATGTAGGCAATTACGACAGAGTCCTAAAAAGTCGAAACTGCAACTATTATAAAGTTTTAAAAACGTGACAATCAAATATCTTCATGGTTTAGTAACTTTTCTTTCATATTCATAGTATATCTAATATCTATATTATATTATGATTTTATGTTTTAAGAGTAGCCAACGAGCGTTCAGGCAACCTGATGTTACGTAGTCATTGCAGCCCATGGACACTCACATATAACCTCAAACAAAACTGAAGTTCTATATGAAGTCATACATAGATGCGTCACTACTCTTGAGGACTAAGATGGTCGCCTCGCTGTAAGTGCGTCCGGCAACCGCACCTCTCCAAACAAAACACAAAAACTGTTTCCCGGCGGATTATGAGGGCGGCGGATGTACTTCCCCGGACGAACTATAGTTCTACCACCTATATAAAATAAATATATTAGTACTTTTAAAGTTGAAATCAACTCGAAACACGATTCTAGAATTTAATAACATCAATGACCAAATGCAATCTTTAATTAGAAAAATACACATTTATAACAATTCACGAAGAAAATGGTAGGCCTTTAAAACGTTTAAATCAGTTATATACATATATCCGCAAACAAACTGTTATTTAATAAACGCAATATAAAAATAACAAATGTCCATTCATTCGTATTTATGATAAAAATAAATACATTAAAAAATTATATTTATCTTTAAATCAGTCATTTTAACGGGGATGACTGAAAAATTATGCTTAGATTAAAAATTACAAAATGTTTAATTGGCTAAGTTATGTATGATTTTCCGTAAATGAGCATCTGGGGTATATATTGCCGTCCTTGACCTATAACGCCGTTAAAAACCACAACCGTTATACAAGTCGTGGCCAAAAAGAGGGTAATTTTTAAAAATTAACACTACTTAATAACCAGACGTCATGTGCAAGAGTTTGAGGTGACAGAAATAGATCTAATGAGCACTTCAAATAGTGAAATTTAATTCGTATTTCACTGATCACGAAAACATCAAAATGTCAAAATTTGGCCAAATTTGGACAACGACATTTTAGCGTAAGGACGGCAGATTAGGAAAATGCATTTTTATTTAAATAGTGTGTTGTTCGTACATATCCTAATAAACATATTTACTTTATAAAAAAAGCTTGTTAATTGTTGCAATTTTAAATTAGAAATCTCTTTCTATTGTAATTTTAAATTGAAAACCTGTTTCCTGTTGTCATTTTAAATTAAAAATCTGTTTGCTGTTGTAATTTTAAATTGAAACCTGTTTACTGTTGTGATTTTAAATTAAAAATCTGTTTACTGTTGTAATTTTAAATTGAAACCTGTTTACTGTTGTGATTTTAAATTGAAAACCTGTTTACTGTTGTAATTTTAAATCACAAACTTGTCAATGTTCTGAAATATTAGACACACGAATAATATTAATGTTTGTAGTTTTATTTATTAAAAATGGTAATTGGCCAGTGTCGTATGGACATCTACATATGTTCGATTGCAAATAGGATTGAAGTCCCGCTTGAGGTTGTTCATGGGTGGCTACTTCTAAGGACTATGATAGAACACTTCGGATCGCCGCCTCACATATCCTTGTGACTAGAAAACCATAATTTATACGGCTGTTACACGGCAAGAATAAATATGGCAGTGATTTTTTCGACAGTCGCGTAACGAAGGATTTTTTTGTTATGTGTGAAGTGTAGCCAACGAGCGTGCAGGTTAAATGGTCACTGCAGCCCATGGACACCCAGATCTAATCTCAAATGGTACTAAAGTCCTATCTTAAGTTGTAAGTAAGTGCGTCATTACTTTTGAGGGTTAAGATGGTCGCCTCGCAGTCTGTGTCTCTGACGATCACGCTTGTCCGCGACACAAGTATTGCTTCTCGGCGGATGAGTTGCGGTGGAACCTCCTCGGACGAACCACTATACCGTGGTTGAAACATCGTCGACGGACGGACGGTCCTACCGCCTATTCATCACACCATTATCAAAATCCTATCCAAATGCTGAAAACCTATTCGAAGATGGTCGCGGACGCTGGTTTCGAGGATTTGGAAAGTCGATGCCTACAAAGTAGATATGCCTTAGTACAAATCAAACGCACATAATAATAGTATATTGATATTATGTTATTGTACATTGCTATGTTATTATCATTCTTTTGTTGTTATGTTGCTGTTATTCTTTTGTTATACATTGCTATGCTGTTATGTTGGCGTCATGTTATTATGTTGATTTTGTTTTTATTTTTCTATCGTTATACTGTCGTCATATTGCTGTAACGTTGATGTATATTGATGTTGTCATGTTGTTGCACATTGCTATGTTGTCATGTTGTTTTTGTTATTATATACATTACTATGTTATTGTATAGCTTGTGTTCTTATGTTATTGGTTAATACCAATAACATAAGAACACAAGATAATTCTTGTTACAAATTGCTGTTGCCGCGTTGTAAATTGCCATGCCACTATGTTGCTATGTTCCTGTTGTTATGTTGTACATTGCTAAGTTGTTGTTACGACAGTTCTACTGTACATAAACATCTAGAAGGGATAACGATAAAAATTACAGCAAAACACGCCAATACAATACATTCCCTCTGTCTTTAACAAGTAATCGAATACTCACAACATTTTAACACTCAATGCGCTACGAAGATTAAACTGAGTGGACATAAAGTAGATATTTGTAGAAAAATACATAATTTTTAAATCATCACCGTGTCACCGCGTCCTGTCTTCTGCGATTACTTCTTCTTCTTCATCTGTTTTGCCTTCTTCTTCTCTTCTCGCTTCTTCTCTTTGTCTGTTATGGACTTGTAGAGTTTATAACCGAAGAATACTGGAAGGAAGAAAATTAGATGTTTTAGGTAATGATTTATTACTATTTTATGTACCAATATGCTGGGCGCGGGTTTCGCCACGCTGATCCAATGCGGATGGGTAGTGGGAGACGGGTCAGTGGGCATGTGTGTCCCACTACTGGGACTAATTTATCCCCACATCTACGTGACCTGGAGTACACAGCACCATGCTGGCCCAAAATATATAAAATGCATATATATTTGATAGGTGGCAGAATCATAGTGAACCCTTCACATTTTGAGAGGAGACCTATGCCCAGCAGAGGGACAATAATGGGTAGATGATGATGAGAATCATAGTTCGATCAGGGACGTACCACCGTCACCCTCACAATCGCCTTGAAGCAATAGTTGTGTTTCGGTTGGAGGTGCGGTTGTTGGGTGCACTTACAGCAAGGCCACCATTTTAGTCCTTAGGAGTAGTGACGCATATCGTACGATGACTTCAGTCCTGTCTGATATTAGATGTGGATGTCCATGTGCTGTGGTGACCATTTAATATCAGGTGGTTTGCACGCTCGTTTGTTACTCTTCTATCATAAAAAAACCTTGTGTGTAAGTACACACACAAGCATATAAGTATGTACGCACGTAAGAAATTATATTTCTTTGACGTTAATCACAAATTATTCCTTCACACGTTAAAATAAATTTGAACTTAGTTAAACAACATACGACGTCAAGTACTACGAATAATAATTAAAAATAACTAACATTTAAAATAAATAACATTTGAATTCAATACAATAAAAAATAAAACAGGAATAGTGTGTATACGTTACTTCCGATACTTAGATAACTTCAGACCGTAAAGAGAATAATAATCATAATAAAAATAATTCTCATTCGAGTCTAACTTCATTCCGTGTTCCATCTGTGCGCGCAACTTCTGTTTCGTTCGGAAAAATTCAGTCTCGTTAGATTTTCATAACGCACCAAAAGAAATATAACTTCATAAAACAAATTATTATCTAATCGTCATTTATAAATCAGTGATGGCGTAACATTTTTTAAACCGTGATTGATAGATAATTTATTTACAAATTCGATAGATTGTACTCAATCCAACGTTAACACACATTATGATAAGAACTGTACAGCTAATTATAGATATAAATACAATTTAATATGGTTGTATCGTATTTAATTTCATAGATGATAGAGTTCTACCATTATCTATTACTATAGTTATAGCTTGTCAGTGACGCCGCCGTAAAACAGTTGTTGGTTGGAGAGGCGCGGTTGCCGGTCACTAACAGCGATGCGACTATCATGGTCCTCAGGAGTAGTGACGCATCTACGTATGACTTCTTATTGAACTTCAGTTTTGTTTCAGGTTAGATGTGGGTGTCCACGGGCTGCAGTGATTACTGAATATATCACGTGGTTTGCACGTTCGTTTGCTACTCTTCAAAAATAAAAAAAATAATCTTATACCGAGGCGATCATCTCAGTCCACGGGAGTAGCGCATCTACGTACGATCCTTAACAGGATTTCAGTTTTGTTTGAGGTTAGATATGGGTGTCCATGGGCTGCAGTGACCATTTAATATCCGGTGGTCTGCACGTTCGTTTGTTACACAGTTTTAAGAAGATATGATTTTATCCAACAGAACATTTTTAAGTTTCTGCTTTTTTGAGACGCGTTTTAAAGTTTGTAATTGTTAACATCGCTCGTATTTTCAATCATGACTGCAACTCTTTGACACACGTGGGCATGGGTTTCTCGACACATCTGGGTGCCGTGGAGCGAACCCCCACCACGCTGGTCTAATGTGAAATGTTAGAGATACAGGTTAGTGGCCAACCCGCCCGGGATGGTTTTAAACCTTCGTGTAATCCTCACCACTATTTAATGGAAACACGGAAGCGCGCGTGTAATTGATTATAAGTTATTATGTATAAAACAAATGATTACTAAGACGATAAGAACGTGTGGTCTGAAATTACTCAACTCCACTTGCTCTATTAAGTTATTATTTGTAAATTACATTTTTCAAACATGTGTGTTGTGGAGTTTTTTACATCGTTTTTTCTTCATAAACGAAATACTCTACGAGGCGGGGGTAGATAGATGACGTTAAAAAAAAATTATGTAAAAGATCTATTTTCATTAAAAATATTTTGATTTGATTTGATGTAAGATATTTACACACTAGTTTCACTCAGGTGGCCCCCTCATGGGGGCCTAGAGAATGTCAACCACGCTGTTCCAATCCGGATTGGTGGAGACGCTCGCAGGTCACAGGGCTATGCGCGCTTCATATCGCTAGATTAGTCATCATCATCAACCCATTAAGGTCCCACTGCTGGGCACGGGTCTCTTCTTTCTCAGAACGATCGAATCCAATCGTAATTTTATCGAATTCGTTTGTTGGAATATGCGATATTATCGCATCCGTTTGTATCGATACATCGTATTTCCTACATTTCAATCCATATGCGATATAACGAATGTATATCGATGCAAAGGGATATTTTTATGTTTTAAATTTTTAATAAGAAGAAATACTTAAATTTTTAAGAATGTTTCCTTCAGCAAACGTGTTTTCACATAAAGTTTTTACTGGCACTATTTATGTTATGATATAATATAAATAATAAAATTATGAAGAAATTAAAAATTTCGTCACACTCTGAAACGATACGTTCACGTAATCTTGAAAATAAAGCAAAGCTCATGCGATATTTCTGCAGGAATACAATTACCGAAGTGAATCGTACTGTCAAAATATCGTATTAAATATCGATATCGTATATCGCTGTATCGTTAATCATATCGACTCTACCGTCTACCCACCAATAACAATGAGGAACAAAATCGCCGCGCCCGCCAACAACGCCAAATTATACACGACTGCTTGTCCGATCGCTTCTTCGAGCCCACTGAAGTCTATATTTTGGTCTTTTAGTTTCATGGTCAGTTTTGTCGCGATGGCCTCTTTCAACTGGGCGACGAATTGCAGCTTTTGAGTCTCCGGCATCGCTTCATATTGGGCGAGAACGCCTTGCAGCTTCTGCCTTATCTCCTCCGATTCCTCGTCCTCCGGCGTAGTGGCCACTATCTTCTGAAGCATGGACAGTACATCCGCGTTCATCAGCGTTTCTGTCAGTTTCTCCTTTATAGCATTTCCGATGCCCATCTTGATACCTTCCACCGGAGCGTCGTCCGCCATTGTCTTTTGAAAATAAATTTTGTGATCTTTAAAAGACTGAGTTTCATGACGAAATTTCAGAATTCGTCGGGTTATAACGAGGTTTGAAATGAAAATTTAGTTATTTTGATATTAATAAAATAAATCAAATAAATAGTTAAATGTATTATTGAATGTAATTAATGATGTAGCGGTCAAAAATACGGCAAGTTTTTAGATTTATTTCAGGATTTATATCGTAATTTATTTGGCTTTTTATATCCCACTGCTGGGTACAGGTTTCCCTACAACTGAGAGAAACCTGGAGCATGCTCCACCACGCTGCTCCAATGCGGAATGGTGGAGATACGGTTTAGTGGTAAACTCGTGGCGGATGTTTTCAAACCGCTCACAAGGCCTCCGACAAGGTGTAACGACTGGTATACGAAAACAACGGGGCCGACAGCTTCACGTCCGTCCAAAGCACGGAAGCCCGTATGTAATTCAGCCACTAGCGATCACACGTCTAACTTGCAACCGCGCCCGACGTTGCTTAACTTTGTAGATAGGTTGCGGTCTATGTAAGCCGCGGGGCTGTGTGCGCTTCGAAATTTATTTATCTGATCTAAATATCGACTTGACGACAATAATTTACAAACAAACTTTCACATATGCCCTTTTTATATAATTAATTTGACGACAATATGAAACATTTGTCACTTTTAATAAATCGCTAGTATGAAATACGGAGACGTTAATCATTATCATTTTACATGTGGTAGAACTATACTTCGTCCGGGGAAGTACCTCCGCCGCCCTCATAATCCGACGTGAAGCAGTTTTTGTGTCTCCAGGAGTAATGACCCTATATATAACATCAGTTTTGTTTGAGGTTGGATGTGGTTGTCCATGGGCTGCAGTGACCATTTAACATAAGGTAACCTACACGCTCGTTTGCTACTCTACGTACTTAATAAAAAAATTAAATGATTTTTTATATTTACTTCTCCATATAAGCACTGACAGCCTAATGATTAAGATTCCGACCTCTCACGCTGGGTGTCCATGTTTCGAATCCCACACGCATCTGATTTTTTGAAGTTATTGAAAATAATTTATAATCTTTTGAACTACCACATCTAGATGGTGAATACCTGCGTGGCGCAGCAGTCACCAGTGCCTGACATGCAGAGGATTCCGGGTTCGCTTCCCGGCCAGGCCGACATCTAAATGATGGATTATATTTCTGCTCTGGGTCTAAGTGTTTGCGTACTTGTCTGTATCGGAACCCACACTCCCAAATATTGAAATACTCTGACATTAACAGAGATAAAAATAAACTTTATGACGTCCTATAAACTAATCCTAGAGTCTGTCTGGCAATCGGAGCCGGAATCCTCCGCGTGGGAGAGCTGTATGGCAACCGCTGCGCCACGCAGGCCGTCAAAAAGGACATAATTATAGGGTCAAAAGTTAAATACTGGCGGTTATTCCATTAATTAAAAAAATAATCGTATTGATAATAATCTATATATCATTAAGAAGTTGGTAATAATCATCTTTTGACCGCCACATCTTTCGATTCGATAAAAAAGCAACTTGTAAACAATAACTTGATAACACAACGAATTAAATTATTATTTTTATGTAACACTTACCACGTCTCACAATATTAGCACCCAACGATAAACTGGGGCTAAAACCTATAATCTATATACAATAATATCATAGTGTATCTTGATGCAAGATTTTCGTTCGCATTACGTGTTCCAATGGAAATTATCTTTGCCATTAATTTGACGTCTAAACTGTCGACGTGGTTACAATAGTAGACTTTTTTATGTTTCAACCGAACGTGCAACCCACCTAATGTTAAGTGGTCAAGCTGTATCAAATCACAGCCTGGTAGAACGCTACATCCCCTAAAATGTGGAACATAGAATGAATACGCGGAAAAAGTATCGCGAGCGTAAAAAGTCCTATTGTGATTACATTGTATCAACAAAAAAAAAAAAAACAAAAAATACATGTTAAGTGGTCACTACAGCTCAGGAACACCCACATCTAACCTCAAAAATACTAAAGTTCTGGCTGACGTCGTACAGATGCGGACGTGCAAGCCACTTGATGTTAAGTGGTCACTACGGCACAGGGACACCCACATCTCTAACCTCAAACAAAACTGAAGTTCTATCTGAAGTCGTATAGATGTGTTATTCCTGAGGACTGTAATTCTACTATATAGTAAAACAGAGTTTATATCAATCTTGATACGTTGTAAAACTATAATTCATCCGGGGAAATACCACCGCCGCCCTCACAGTTTTTATGTTTTGGTAAGAGAGGCGCGGTTGTCGAGCACACTTACAGCGAGACGACCGTCTTAGTCTTCAGGAGTAGTGACGCATCTGTGTACGACCTCAGATTGGACTCCCGTCCTGTTTAACGTTAGGGTGTCCATGAGTTGCAGAGACCATTTAAAATCAGTACGCTCGTTTCCTATTTTTCTTAAATAAAAAGGTGGCCTGTCCGCTTTTTAGTTACTCTTCTCATATGAAAAAAAGTACTACTCCACGGGTTCCCACAAGTGGAGTGGGAATGGCCTGAAGCGTACTTCACCACGCTGCGTTAAAACGGATTGGTGAAGGCACGCCTTATAAAATATTAAAGTAAAAAGAAAAAGATATATATTTTAGAAAAATCTATTTTGCTAATGTCGTCAATTCCTATCGCCATAGAGACACGTAATAGGCGACTTAACGCGTTATCAAGAAATTGTTTACGCAATTATCAACACCCAATGGCGATTTTGAGTTTATCGTCTTTGTATCAAACCTGGCCCGAACTGATACAGATAAGAGAATTGGATTTCGAAATTTTGGATTTGACAGTTTTCAATTTCTCGCTCCGTTCTGCCTGAACGTGTCTCAAGCTCAGACCAGTCTAGGCCTAAAATATCTAAACTTAAAATCTAGACCCGAAAATAAGAAAAATACCTAAATTAACTAAGCGTCTCTTTTGCCAATTTACTTTATACCGTAAAATCCTCCAGGTTTCGGTACAAATATAAAATATTTCACTACCTTTCGTGTTTTATCGAAGCGCGCTCCATGGTATGAACCTTAAGGCGTCACATGCCCGAGCGTCACCAATGCCCGATCCACTGTACCACGGAAAATCAATGATGTCTATGTATAGATGTAAAATCTTATCTTACTTTACCTCCTTCTTTACCCTTCTATTAAAACTAGGCTTAACTAATAATTTTAATTAATATTAAAAAACGCTCGTATATGGCATGCACATCGGATGCATGATATGTACGATCGCGTTACAAACCCGAGCGCCGCCTGTTCCTATTCCCTAGCTCCCAAAATTGTCGGAATAAAAAAATTAATTATTCTTACATATGATAGAAATTATGACGATAATTAATAGGATAGCAAAGGCGCTCCGTGATGATAGGCTGCCAAAAAGCATGGGTGTGTCGTCGAACAACATGTTTCTCAAGTTCTCTGTCATTTCTTACGTCAATTCCGGGGCATCCAGGATATGCAGGGTCTCCATCCGGCAAGGTTTTTTTGTGGGAACGGCTGCTGAGAGCAGGTGTCCCAGTTCGTGGAGACCTCCTGTGTTTATATCGTCTATTCCTGCTTTAGACGTTGCTTTTAGCGTGTTACATGCCCGATAATATCACTCGCCCGATCGTCAAACAATTTCAATTCAATCTACCGTGATAAATCCTGGAGATTTGATATAGATCTAATGTTTATCTTTACCTCCAGTATTTTATCTAGAAAGGGCGCTCGAACATGACATGCACCCGAACGCGTCGCTTGCCCGAGCGTCATCAAATTCCAAATACTGTACCCCAAAAATCCGCGAGGTTCCTATGTAGATGTAAACCCTCACAATTTCCCGCGTTCTCTCAAAGCGAGCTCGAACGTTGTATGAAACTTCGCGTCAAACGCCCGAGCGTCACCAATTCCCAAACCGCAAGCACCGAAAATTATCACATTAAGATAATTACGGCGTTAATATTTGAATCAATCCAACTATGTGGCCACACAACACGCGTGTTTCCCGCAGTGTTGAACGAACGATCCGAACGCCAGTGCGGTGAAACAAGCAGGGCGCGTTTAAATTAAAAAAAAACTGAATTATGCTTACAAATGATAGAAAAGATGACGAACACAAACAGGATGCCAAGGGCGGTTCCTGATGATGAGCTGCCGAAGAGTTTGGGCGCATCGCCGGTCAACATGTTCCTTAAGTTTTCTTTCATCTCCTCTGCAAGTTCTGAAGCGTCCAGCATCTCCAGCATTTCCTTCCGGGAAGGCATCTTGGTAGGATCGGCTGACGACAGCAGCTGATCCAGTTTGTTTAGACTTTCCGTATCCATATCGTCCATTCTTGCTCCGTTTGTCTTGAGGTTAGGTTAGATTAAGTCGGGGTAGGTTAGGTTAATTGTGACTGAATTGAAAATAATCGATTTAAAATTCGATTTTGTGGCGAACCAGTTGATTTAATTAATATATATGCATTTATAAATAAATAAAATAAATTGATTTATTTGTCGGTAAATTCATGATGCAAAATGGCTGCCATTTTCTAAGCTAATATGCTTATATTCACAAAACCAATTAATAAAATCCGTTTTTGTTTGTTTGTCTGTTTGTTTGTTGTGATGGAACTTTTACGCATAGCTTTTGCAGGGTTTATAAACTAGATTGCTTTTTAACCCGAAAACATGCAGGGTTGAGCCGAATATCCTTTCCGAATGCTCATCAAAGATTTGTCTGCCTTACCAAACCCTTCCAACCAGAACACAGTAACGCTGTATTCCGTCCGACTGATCTGCAAAGTTAACAACGTCCGGCGCGATCAGGAGTTGGATGGGTGACTGCTGGTGACTACACTTCATGCATGTTTCCGTGCTTCGGAGGGCACGTTAAGCTGTCAGTCCTGGTTGTTGTCATTGGAGAGTAGTCGTTAAACCTTGTCGGAGGCGGTTACCTTATGGGCGGTTTGACCCATGATCCGGGTTAGCCTGTAACCCGTATCTCCTACCTATTCCCATTAGAGCATCGATGTAGGATGCTTCAGACCTCCATAAGTTGTGAGGGGAGACAAGCCCAGCAGTGGGTTGTAAAAGTTAAGGTTTGACTTTGGTGCCAGAAACAGTTCTACCAATTTAGTTATTTATCATTAAATTTGAAGGTAGTTTTTTTTGTGTGTGTTGTGGCTTGAAGGGTGTGATAAGGCAGTATTAGCTGGATGGACTCGGCCAGCGTGATGGACTATTGTCTAACCCTTCTCATTCTGAGACTGACCTAAATTTGATTGATGATGCTGATGTAATGAATTAGAGTTTATATTTCTATAGTCGATTATTCTCAATAAAATCACAATAAATAGAACAAAATGGACATTATGTATTATTGATATGAATTTAACTTCACTTTTATACAATACAATACAAAATTTTATTGCACACCAAATAAAAAACTAACAAAAAGAAAACGTGATTTTTCTGCACTGCTTCCACGTGAATCAGAATATCCATGACATTTATGAAAATTTATTATT
>DWKL01000150.1:0-23476 GCA_018249415.1 Phareas burnsi | reverse complement strand
ACCATCTCACACCAGGTGGCCTGCACGCTCATTTGTTACTCTTCTCATTAAAAAAAATCAACAACTACCTTTTTTGGCACCAGCAGCTATTGGGATGGATGTTAGAAGGCCACTAGGGGATCAGATCCGAGAGCTGACCCGTGATGACCACGACAGAACACCCCTTTCCAGTGTTGGCCTCCGTCGTAGTCGTTGATCCTTAAAGTTCTTGTGGTCGGTTTGAAAATATCCAACTCGAGTTGGTCACTAATCCATATATCCACCAATCCGCATTGGTGTAACGTGGTAGAGTATGGTCCAGGCTTCCCCTATTTGTGAGAAGTGACTCGTTCCCAGCAGAGCAAAATAAAATGGGTTAAAATTATAATTAAACTGCGTATACAAATACTAGTAGAGCCTTTCCCGGATTCTTCCAAGATGTAGCGTAGAGCGTTAATACAAAATACGTACGGGGTGCAAGTGCCTCTGCGCGGCCTGCAGGCTCCTGCTCGGGTGGCGCGGCTGCGCGTGGTGGTGGTCGGCGTTCCTCATGTGGATTTGTTTGTCGATATCTGAAATAGCAGACGGCACCGTCAGTGCACAAGACGAACACACACACTAAACCTTATATTTCCTTTATCTCCAAGTGTCACTAACTGTAATAAACTCATCCCCCATTTCAAACTGTAACTGTATGTGCTGGTGGATAGCAAGCCCCAGCAATACAAGCCACCCACCCACTGAGCCCCCCCCCCCTCCTCCCGGCAATCTGTGTAATAACATATTTGAAATGATCTTTGATTTTTATTTTGTCAGGAAGGTGACGCACGGGCAGTGCCGGTCAGGGGCGGGTTTCAATAAGCAGCACTCCTTTTCTCGCGAATGTAGCGGGAGGCGAATAAGGGGTTAGATCGGGAGAGAGGCCATCGCGTCTTCCCGTAAAGTTATCTAACCACCGCAGTCATCAAATCGCTCAGCTAAACCAGGAAATATTTCCATAACATTATCAAAGACCTGTGAAGGCCACCATCGCGAGCTTGGCTGTGGTTTAAACCCTTTATGTTGGAAAAACAAAACCGTGGGCAGCCGCGCTGCCGATGAGGACAGGATAACGATACCTTCATGGATGTTGCCTTCGTGGTCCCGCGCGCGGCCCGTGATGGTGGCGGGCCCGCGCTCGCCCTCCTCGTTCAGGTTCACGTCGGTCCACGACTCGTCGTTGCTCACCTGCAGTAAAAGGGACCAATTTTAAAGTCCAACTTGGAAAGGCAGACTAACTAATATGGTAAAAGGAAATAAAAAAGAACTAATCACAGATACGCAGGATGTTAGTTTAGAAACGCAATTTAGTAAATACACCATATATTTTATGTCGCCCTGTTCCCTTTTTATGCCCCTCTCCTGAGCACCGGTCTCCTCTCACAACTGAAGAAGATTTGAAGCATACTCTATTGCTCTGCTCTGATGTGGATTGATCGAGTAGATAAGAGTTGGTGGCCAGTCAGTGTCATGTTTTCAAGACGCGCACACGGTGTCCGACCAGGTTTAACGACCGCTATTGAAATATAACAATCGGGAGCGACAGCTCACCGCGCCCGCCGAAGCAGGGAAGCGGAAGCGCGCACGAACGTCGCCACTAGCGACCCCCCCTGCAACTCCCGACCGCGGCCGGCGCTGCTTCACTATGTTGATCGGTCACCATCTACATGAGCCTATGCCCACTGGATGGTACATTATCTTAATAGAAAACAAAAATAAATTGTACCCATCTAAGGAAATTGGAATTTAATGTTAAATGATGACTCAAAAGATAATTACTTACGGGGTGCTTATTATCGTCCATAGCGATCTCGCTGGAGGTCTCCGGGTCGTTGTTGGTGGTCTCCGTGGAGTTGAGGTGGAACGAGCCCGCGTCCTCGATAGAGTCCACGCTCTATGGAATTGTTAAGTTAGTTACAAACACGCCACGGCGACGCGCCCGTCGGTCCAGGCTTCACTTCCTACGAACTCGCCGAGGGCTTATAGTAGCTCAGTGTGGTTTCGGTAATTTAGAAACCAAAATAGTGATATAAAAATCTGTAAATAAATATGCTCACACACCTGCAGCTTCAAGTGACAGTGTTTCGTTCATTACAATTACATCAGATGTCCCGCGGGGAGTTCTATTTGAATGTTGTGGGGCAGTAGATAACGCAAATATTCTAGGACATTTTGATTGTAAATTCTGTTGGTATTTTATGAAAACTGATCGGTAATATACTGAATTTAATCAAAAGAAATGTGATCGAAATCCGTTTGTTAAACATTCTACAACAGATATTTATACATCGTTCGAATTACACAAGATTGTCGGGCGACGGAGTTTTATTGCTAATGAATAGTTTTGGGAAAAAGTTTAAAAGTGCGAGTACAATTTCATTCGAGTGTATAGAACTAAACACATGGAAGTAACATGGGAAGAAACAGGTATTGCATAACGTTCGGTGACAACCGCGTGCTGCGGGACGGCCGCGTGCTGGGTCGGGTCGGGTCGTGGAAGCAAGCCAAGCCACACCGCATGCAGCACATGCATAAACACCTTAATGTACGATCTATGGTCTACCTAATAGTGACATACGATAAGAGTAGGACTTACAGTACACGCGTGTTGCTCTACTCACTAGTTGAAACATATATATGAATGCGGACAAATTTATATAAATTGAACATATTTAAACAATGAAATTCGCTTCTAAATTATTTCATGAAAAACGTACACACGTAATAAATGAATGTAGAGCCCGGTACAACAGATTTATTATTAGTGCTACGTTAATAGTCATACACAGAATTTATTATATAATATCTAAATATTGGTCAGGTGGGATAGGCGAATATATTGAGTAGAGTCAGAGCGGCAGATTATATATAAAAGAAAACATTAAAACATACAGATATTACATGTAGAAATACAAATTCCCAAAAGATTTAAACATCATCATAAATTTATAATAGATAATTTTGTGAATTATTTGCTCAGTGAGTAGGTACATTGTGGTCGAGTGAAAACAATTTGAACAGTGTGCCTCGCTCATGTTGTTTTTCTTTGAAACTTAACTTCAGGTGTCGCGCGTGAGAGTGCTCGTGTGCTGTATCATATGTACACAATAGTTACACAAAGTTCCAGTGGGCGAGCTTTAGCCTATCGGTGTGAACACGCGGAAACTTTCCGCACAAATGTGACAAGCGTGTTTTACTTTTAGTGTGGATCGCCCCGTTGGAGCTGGCAGTCTGAGCTCTAGGCAGTAGATATTAACGTAGGCCGTTTAGAAGAAAAGAGGAAATAATAATAGAGATCGGATCGACGGAAAAATTTAATTCCAGAGGGTTTAACAGAATATAGTGAAATTCTGCCGATGTCATAAATTTGTCTCGATTAAAACAAGCTTGACTTTGACAGAACCCTTAAAGGTACTCTTATACTTAAAAACTCTAAAAAAAAATTTCTATAATACTAAACTCAAAAACCGATTTTTTCGAAATTGAGTGATATGTCGAATTAAGAGATGAGTGAACGAGGAGCAGACTTCCAGCAGCAACCGGGCGGCCGTCGACACTACGGCTGTGTGTATCAATGTGTACAAACCAGGTTCACCACCGACACTGTTATCTCCGGCAAGGGCTTCGGCCTTGCGCTGGGTGGCTTACAACAGGATAATAACAATTGTTTTAGTATGCGGAGGAGATGTTCAGTTTATAACAATGTTAGAGAAGATTCTAGATTAGAGCAGTTACATGAAATTTACGGTTTCGCTGAAATGAGGTCCTTCCAGAGCTGACATTGAAAGCTGATGCGAATCGAAAGTATCTCGAT
The DNA here is from genome assembly GCA_018249415.1 of Phareas burnsi. Classification (NCBI taxonomy): domain Eukaryota; kingdom Metazoa; phylum Arthropoda; class Insecta; order Lepidoptera; family Hesperiidae; genus Phareas; species Phareas burnsi. The sequence goes on along the minus strand of DWKL01000150.1, from coordinate 19,644 downwards.
GAATCTCTCGATATCTCTTAAGCGAACATGGAGATTTCGGTGCGTCTTGTCTAAAAGTAAATTCGCTCACAAAACATGTTTCAAAATAAAGGATGGTTCGTTTTTATTTCATAAAGATAAAATGTCAAAGTATTTTATTTGGACCTCATTCGAGTGAAGCGATCGATAGATTCTAATATCTAGTTATTAGGGACTCAGAAGGCCACCAAACGCGCGAAGAGAACGCATCTAATAGAAAGGGACAGAGCAATCGGCCTTTTCATCCCCACCCCCGACTGACCTTGGGCTTAGGTTGAATTTTCACGCGAAGGCTCGATTTGAAGAGCGGTTCCTCCTTCTCGATAGACGGCGACAATTCCGGTCTGTCGGGTTGGGAGGACGGCGTCGCTTGCGCCTCGTCGGCCGTCTCTTCCCTCGGCTTATCGACGGCGTCCGGTTTCACCTCATCCGTGGAAGTCTCAATTTCGGCCACGCTTTCCTTCCCGTCCTTTATTGAATTAACGCGATGGCAAAAATAATAAAAAAAACGGATGTAAGAAGCGTCCAGTGTGACAATGACACCACCAAAACATACAGTACGGCAACACTCGAGCGACAACGAAAACCAATGCTGGCGATGTAAACAGCGAACGAAATTGCCAAACGGGAATTCATGGATCGGATCCACCGAGCGTCGCCGGTCATGCAGTATTCGCTAAGGGCCACCTACATCTATTCAGCTATAATCAAATGAACATACTAGTGTACTTCGATCATCTAAGAGAAAATTAAAATAAATCATACCTACTTCAGAGTTTCAGACATCTGGGGGAGCATGCTTTGGGCCTCGATAAACGTTACAGTAGAACGACAACACGCAAGTGGTCGCCGGTGGTCACTGACCATAAGAACAGTAAATGACATTCATTAAAAAGTATTCGCGATATCGTTCGTATCCAGTCAGATGTAACCCCGCGGAGGTCTACAGCCGCGCTACCCGCGCGCGGTCATCTCGCTGTCATCAGCTAAACACGACGGCGCAGCCCTAGGGCTGGCCGATAGCTCTAAGTTGGTTCACTTACTGTTCTGGTAGTACAAAAACAATAAAACGATATCAATGTCATGGACCGCCTCACGGGACAGCGGGAGGGCCTACGACTAATGATTCAACTTAAATAACTACAAATGAGAAATGCGAATCGAGAAAGTCAAGATAATCCTACTAAGTACTGTAATGTTAAAATGTTCACATGCTAGTTTGAATGTCGACGGACGGCGAGGGAGTGGCGTTTTAAGGAGAAATGCAAAACACGATCTTACCTTCATGGAGGGCGAGTCGAGCTCGTTCAAGGTGGAGTTGTTCTCGTCCACCACGATCATGGCGTATTCCACGTCATCGCCGTTGTGATCTACGGGAACGTTGGACAATGTAACGATTAAATTCGATGAAAATGTATATTGTATTCATTCGGCGACAACATTGTCGTCACGACAACGATAACTTTAAGAAGCAGGTCGGAAGTCGGCCGTACATTAAAGTAATTACTTCTTTACGACGGATGCATCTCGCCGCGCTTATCGCGCGAGCGGGTAATGTTATTAAGTCTAGGCTGAACTGAAGGCATTTTGTACATTTTATTAATATTTTAAATAGAGAAAACATATTAAATCTGTTTAAAGCATTATCTAATTAAAATCTATGATGTATTATAAAATTGAGTGCGAGATTAAATTTAAGGTAGTTAAAAAAAATAGATACTTCTACGAGACTTTAATGTCATTAAATTAAAAACATGCAATATTTGTAATGTGTATAGCGATGTTAAATTACTCTCGCACTAATTTTAGAATATGAACTATAAATCCATTGATGAGCGTGGTGCATGCACGTGTGATGGTGAAACATGAGAGAGCCGCTCGGAAGGCTGCGTCGACGATGAGGCAAATCATAGAAAAACACCAAAACAAAATGCTCCACAGCGGTGCTCAAGCGGTGCCGATCGACACTGTTCTGTCTTTCCGAGTTTAGTTCCGTCATCAATGAAAATATATTGATCGCAGATATCACTGTGCGTGTGTGTCCGGAGGTGCGGTGTGGGGAGTGACTTCGTCGGTTCCGACGGTAAGCAAATAATAGAATTAGTTTAATTTAAATTAAACTTTAACTTTTAACAAAATTATTATGATAATTATTCGAAATATACCTTTCGGAATATTGTAGGGTTAGGTATATTTGAATTCTGATTGTATGAATAATCATTTCATTTATTTTATTCATTCAAATATGTTTATTTCCTTTCCAATACAGTAGACAAAACAGTGAACGCGAACATCGACCGTATTCAGCTGCGCCGAGCGTCCGCGGCGCAGGATCGCCTTCAGAACTTCCATTGTAATGAAATGTAAAAGAAGATTTTCACTATAATATAATATCGAGCCCAAACAGTTAAACAGTATCAGATTCATTGTGATCCACATACATGAAGGCCCAATTCGAGGAGGTCGTCTTAACCGTGCTCGACTTCGATCAGTTTTTCAATTCTCTTCATTGTTGGAGAAGATTCCTTGAATTGACGATAGCTTATTGCGTCCTCCGAGCGACAACGCGCGACGCTCCTGCGACACGAGCGGCCCGTGCGGGCGCGCGGCGGCCGTACCTGCGTGCGCGCGGTGGTAATTAGCGATGCGTGCGTGAGCGTGCGTGTCGGTGTGTTGGTGTTGGCCGCATTCGAGCTTGCAGTGCGAGTGGCGGTGAGCGGGGTGCCCACCGGGCAGGAACTGCGGGTACACGTGGTGCGACCACTGCGGGAACAGCGGCCGGGACCCTGTACCACCGCCGGGAGAGGAATGGGGGCCGCGACGAGGAGGAGAGGAAAATAGGAATGAGCGTTGTCAGCGGATATCGGAGCATTGCGGGGACGAAAAACAGTACATCGGCAGAAAACAACACAACAACAGAAAACAACGACGACGAGCATTATGAAAGGAGGTGCGACGGGAGAACGATTGGAGAGGAATTAAATAATCCGAAAATGTAAGATATGGTAGACGCAATGCATAGATAAAAGGGGAATAAAATGACCAGTGCGTCAGGAGAAGAAATATAAATAAAAGTCAAGGGAGCACATGCATGTGTGCACGGGGCGCGGATACCGTTACGATTGGTACGATTAAAATATAAACAAGAGAAGCGGTGAAAAAGAATGGGCACAGTGGTGCATTCGGTACAAATAAAAGAACAGTAGCGAGCGGAACACCAGCGTCACGAGGTAGGTAGATGTGTGGCGAGCGGCGTGAGACCGATTTGTGACACAAAAATAAATATTGAAGTTAATATTGATGAACCGACACGCACACGGCATGTCGGTGAAAGTGAACCAGTGTTTGTGTGTGTGTAGTGTGCGCATTGTGAGTGCGTGTAATGTCGGGTGGTAGCGGAGAGTGGCGTTGTGGCATGTCGTCGCAGCGGCAGTGCGGGAGTACCGTAAATTTTACCAGTGTCCAAACCGTGACGCGATATCAAGCGGCGTGAAAAAGAGGAGAAACGACACACTTCAGATATACAGGTCAACAGGTAAACTTCGGTGTTAACATGTCGCTATCTAGATGTTCTCATGACCATTATTTAAATATTAATCGAAGAATAAAAATATTTCATAACCATTGTTAGACCTAATAAAAAAATGTCTTTCGAACACCCGTTGTACGGGTTATAGGTATTGTATATATACTGACTCAAATAAATTTTATGTTTATAAAATGGTCTATTAAAACCTACCAACCAATGAGATAGTTATTTTAAAAAAATAAACTATGACTATGGAGAAAAAACTTCATTAATTTAATTTCGAGCGCGACTCAGTCGGCGGTGATCATCTACGGAAATGTTCACGTTCCTATTTTAAACGTAACAGTAAAGAGATAACGTTGTACTGTAATGGCGTTATTCCTGTAATGACGTAATTACCGTATTATTAATTAGTGCCAAGCATAAAAAGAAGCAACCGAATAACAAAATTAAAACTAATGGATCTAGGATGGTTCGTGTGTTAAAGTCTAGATGTACTTGCCGGCAGAGCGGCGGGCGGAGCGCGTCAGGGATCTGTGTGCACGGCGCTACGTGGATGTAATGATGTAATGAGCTCGTATTGATTCTATTTACATTATTATCCAAAATTGTTATAAAGAAATTTAAATCTTATTACATTATTTAAGAGAAAACTATAGACAAAATAAAAATTACAGCGTCTTGGATCTTTTGCAGGCGATTGTACGTGGCGTAACTCAATAAAAGTTAAGATTCTAGAAATAAAATTTAAATAAAAAAAAAATTAAACATAAAAGGCAAACCAGCAACTTAAACTGTAACGAAACTAAACCTCGGCGGCCTTCGCAGCCGTTAAAACAATTAACGTGCACGCCCATCACTGTATAATACTCTAGCAATCCTACCTGCTAGAATTTTATCTTAAACATGTGTCATATCGGGATTTTAATAAATATTAATTTTAAATTATTTATAAATTTGATACACTCGTGAAGCGCTATCGTGTGCCGCGGGATATGCAACAACGATTAACGTATTTAAAAATACTCAATAATGAGCTCGTTCCCGACATACTGTCCGATGCTAAAGATTGCACGCAATGTCTAACTATCCTTTGTAATCTAACACACAAACAGCTTGCGCACGTTGCAAACGATGTGTCGGGCGGTGCGTCGCGTGCGCGGCCAGCCGCAGGCGGGCCGGAAGTATGCGCGGCGTCAGTTCGCGGGTAAATACAACATTGACTAAACTGCATGGACCGCGTGTTACTTTTATTAATTTAAATCTGTCGTTCTCGATATTGTGTCGCCTACACTTTCGAGTGAAATCGAGTGATTTCGAGTGATTTTTTTTATCCAAAGTAAATTTTTTAATAAACCACCTCCGCTCGAGATGTCTCGTTTTCGGAGAATCAACGGCGAAGCAACTCCTTAACGCACGTCTTTTTCATAAACAATTGTAATTTAGGAATAATTTAACAATTAATTAATGGAACGAGTGGAACTGAATCAATTTCAGGCCACCCGTTGCTACTGGCTAAAAGCAGTAGTTTACTCGATGTGCGTTTGTGAAAGCGTTCGTTGAATGACTCATCTAAACGGTTAATAATATAATATCGCGTATTCTTTATCTAAAGGTACGATATAAAGTGTAAATCGATCGTACGCTGGGGGTGTGCGGAGAGTGCGCACGTACCGTGGTGGTCGTGCGCGTGGTGCGTGCGGCGCGCGCAGTCGGGCGGCGCGTGCGCGGGCGGCTCCAGGATGTCGCGGTACTTCGACACCATCAGCACCGAGATGAAGTACACGATCGCCAGCGACAGGAACTGCGCTTGCTTCGTCTCCTCCTGCGGGACGAGCCGAGTGGAACATTTTTGTACACCATAGAAGTAGCGAACGACGGCGCGGCCCACTCGGGGCGGAGGATCACTGTCGCCCGCTAAATAGGATCGAGATAGATATTGGCGTGGGGCTCTTTGAAAATCTCTATACGAATAAAGTATACCGGGAGGAAAACTACACAGTGTTCCTTGTGTTCCAGGAGGTATTTGAAGTCTGCCGAGTATCCACGATGGTATAAACCTCTCTAAGTCTGCTCGTGTCTGGTCTATTCGTGAATGCTGTCGGATCAATTTTGAACGCTAGACGACTTCGTAGTGAGTGACTCGGGCGACCCTGAGTGTACCTGGGGTTCCCGGCTAACACTCATTAAGAGCACTAGACTATTGCGATCCAGTTGAGAAGCGCATGCACTCTATAGAAATAGTTATAAAAATAATTAAATTAAAATAGATTGTTTACTATAATATTTATAATAAATTTAGTTTTTCTTATTCACAAACAGAATCGTATCCCATCCCGTACTCACCACATCCCTATAGATAACGGCTCGCAGTCTATTTACGTCCATGTCTTGGAGCAGTCTCTCCGGATCCTTCACGGGGCTGGACGCGTCCGCCAAGCTGGCCACCACGCTCTGTCCAAATTGTAGAAATGTAACAGATCATTCTAAATACGTTATTAGCCAAAGTGCCCGTGACGTTCCAGGACAAAATTCCAACTTTAATAATGTATTTAGAATATTCGTCAATTTAAACAAAATGATTCGTACACAACATTATAAAAGATTTATATTACAACAATACACATAAAGACATAACTAAACACAAAAAGTGTCTACGTGTTCAAATATAAAATAATATTATTTTCGAAAGGGGAACTACAGTTTAATGGCTACTTAAAAATACATAAATTAACTATCAACTATAGATACACTGAGAAGCAATTTACACGGAGTGGTATCTAATAACGTTTTGTTAACGTTACGTATCTCTACAGTATATCAAATAGCAATACGGAACTAAATCAATTGGAAGATACAACAATACACGCAACGTATCATTAAAATACTGAATAACTTAATTATCCCATGAATTTCATTTAGAAAAAAATGAATCAACGTTACTCTTTGGTAACGTGAAAAATACAAGGATAACAGGGACTCGAGGAAGTTTGAAATAAATAGCGCATCCTCTGAGAGAACCCGTGGGATGGAGTCGAACTATATTTCTTACTTCTTCGCACGTGTTTTTATACTCAAATTAAAATACAAAAAACTATTGACATATTGTGCGATGAAGGATAGCATTTCGTCTCTTTTTAATAGGGGAAAGAAAGAGTAGGAGTATGTAGTTATCTCTGTCGTGCAAATTGTGCCGTAAAGGGGACTAAGATAAGGGTCCAGGGCAGCACTATAACGGCGTCACGTTTGTTCTCGTCTCATTCTAAATTTCTTCCAATACTTTAGATCCAATTTGGGTCAACTTGAGTATATTTAATATGAATCTTTCATTATAGGATTTCGTATTTATTATATCATCAATTAGTGAAAATCATTTTTAGCATCGCAATACCAGAAACACATAAGTACGAAAGAGACGAGCTGTAAGCCGTGCCGTCTAGTGTACGTGTCCTTCTTTCGCCGAGTGGGTAGAGTCGTAGGGTCTAGTGGGGCAGCCTGCGATATCAGCGTTCATGGAAACCACTGTAATCCTCAATTAGCGAATCTCACGTCGGTCAAGGTACCAGGGTCCGATAGGTCGCAGGAGATTACCTTGGCGTCGGCCTCGTCGGCGCGAGCGGCGCGCGCGGCCGCGCAGCGCTGCCGCTCCTTGCACTCGAGGCAGTTGCGCACCGCACACGTGCACACCTGCAGCACACACACTAGCTACGCTACGGACTAACGCGCCGCACCCTGCTGTTTATGCGCGCCGGGTACAAGGCGGTACAGTTTAACCCGTTCACTCATTTCATTGTTGCTCAGTGCAAAAAGGTACATTGGGGCAGAAGGATCGCATTTTTTCAAATCACTCAATGAATTCGTGGTATAAACAGCAGAGTCGATTTAGCCTATAATTAAAATTCAAAAATCTATGAAAATCATACACATATCGTGTGACAGATTAAATTCAATCTAAAGTAATAAAATTTACTTTAATTATTGGAAAAAAATTAACCAAAAGCTATAATGATCCCACATCTGGTCATTATAGGTTTTATGAAGTATGATTGACTAGAAGTTCTATGTAATGAACGCTAGAAAGATCTATTTTTTTATTTTCCATTTATTTAAAAATCTACCATTAAAATACTACGTTTTACACGATAAGAAAATTGAAAGTCTAATTATACTATTCGACAAACTCCCCATTACACTATATTTGAACAGTCAAACACAATATTACCGAAGTTTGTAAACATGTAAGTTCATACCAGTACACAACGGCTCAAATCGCTCGAAGCTTCAATCGTACGAGCTATGTCGCTATCCAGGAACTACTTCAAACCATTCCTCAGCGTAGCCGCCGCGGCGCGGTCGGTTGCGGCGCGCGGCGCGCGGGCCGACCGGAGTACGATCGGAACAGTGATCTTTCTGCCGTTACTCGCGGTTTTGTTCACGAACTATTTTACAAACTTTGTGGAATATCTGGGAATCGTCTCTCAGTGAGTGGTTACGTCTCAAGAGTATCCAATATCTAAATTTCACTTCTCTACCTTCGGTAGTTTAGGCTTTGCGACGATGAACCCGTCGGCCGTCAGTATGTCAGGGCCTTTCTTTTTAATTTGAACTAACGACAACATTAGACAACGCTCCATAAATTCGATATTAAACAGAATCCCGGGAATCCTATCTGCAAATCGGATACGAATGCTCATCAGTTCGTACGCTCGTGTTTCGCAACCGACCGCCCCTCGGCCGCGCCGCGCCGCGCTGCCACTCACCAGTCGCAGGCACTGGCGCAGGATGCCGCCGCTGGACATGTTCTTCTCGGCCTCCAGCTCGGCGAAGTTGAGCGCGCTGGCGAAGATGAGCACGTCGGCCATGGACACCAGTCGCTGCAGGAACGTCACCGCCACCTCCACGGGCATGCCCTGCGTCGGCTCGATCACGTCCAGCTCGTTCTAGTTTTAGAAACGAATTAAAGATCTCATACAATAGGTGTCGGCGGCAGCTTTGAAGTTCATCGACGATCTGTCTTTACCCTCGGGATTAACGAGGCGTGTGTGATCGACTTCAGGAAGCGGCTCCGGAGTGCATGGGAGGCGCTACGGTTATCGGGCGCCGGCAGAGACAGCTTAGCGTCAAGTGTAACGTAATGGGAAATTTTGAACTTATTAGTGTAGTGGTGGTCTGCTGGTGGGACTCCAGCCCCACGCGCAGGATTGTAATTGTAGAAATTAATCATCACTCGCGTTACGTCCGCGCGCCCGACCGTCCCGTCGACTACGTATTATCACCGTGATGATAGATTGTCAGCGTGGACTCACGTTAGGCGAGGTGGCGGAGGCCAGCAGCGGCAGCAGGCCGCCGCACGCGATGATGAGGTTGTCGGCGAGCTGGCTGATGAGGTGCACGGTGTTGACGACGAATATCGCGTTCTCGCTGCTGTTCACGAAGTCGATCACCGACTTCGTCGAGTGACTGCGCCACACCTGAAACACGTACATTCGATTGGTGCTCACAGATGTCCGCGGTCACCCGGTGGACCGTGTACTCGCTTGCCGCTTCTTTATTATAAATAAAAGTAGTAATAGTTACAAAATGCGTAGTGCGTTTATTAATCACGTTTGTTATGAAGACAAACATATTGAATCAAATTTATTTCGACATTTTCAAGCAGTGTAGGCCCCTCGAGCCCGTTAGGCATTATCGCCTCCACGATGACTTCCACGCCCCTCACTGTACCTGTATATCGGTTTCGAGCGAGAACAGCACATCGGAGAGCAGTCGCTGGTGTATATAGGACCAGCGGAACTCGGGGATCCGGAAGGGCGGGCGCGTGGGACCCGGGGAGAACATCGGGCGGCTGCAGCGGGACGGCCGCCTCGATTCTGAAACGTTAAGAAATACCGTTAAATCCTAGAATATTAAAACTTTGAGTAAAAACTCCCCGCTTCGACATTTTATTTTAATTTATTTTTACGACACCTAGATATTTTTCAAACTTATGAAATCACCGACATGTTGCAAAAAATCCTATTTGAACAACATTAATTAACTATAACACAGATAAAATGAATTTTGTGAAAAAGAAAAAAAAATGCTGAATTCTTAAGATTCTTGTCTTAAATAATGTACTAGTAACTAAATATATTTATTACGAAAATTACTTCGTACTAGATATCCTGCCATTTCTATGTAATCAGTTTTTGAAGGTGTAAGTAACATTCTTTGGAAGCATTTTTATCCCACTGCTGAAGTTGCCTTCAATTCAACATTTATAGTGCAACAAGAATTACTAATTTAGCAAATAAATTACTGGTATAATCTTACCGAAGTGGTTAGAATCCACTTGTGTGCTCGTGGAGGCACTTCGTGGTCGCCTCGGCGACGTTGAAGTGTTTGTACCTTGAGAGGCGACACCTTCAGCTCTATTGCCGTCCTGCTTCATCTCACCGTCGCCAGGTAAACTTACACGTCTCTTCTCTCTTTCGCTCTCCCGATTTCTGTCCTCTTCAGCCTCGTGCTCCTTCTTATTTGCCAGCGAAATATTTTCACTGATGGTTGAAATTGGAGGAATCTCTGGTGACTCATTTTCTTCCGCTTCATCGGATTCCTCCTTTTGGTTTTCCTCTTGACAGATGTCTTCTGCATCTTTTTCCGGTAATTCATTCACAGCATCATCCTTTGACTGCTCAATTTCAGGGTCCATAGCCAATTCTTCATCGAGCGGCAATACATCGCTTTCTTGTGGTAATTCTGGTACATTATCTTTTTGAGGGCTGCTGTGTTCACTTACAACGGTTTCTCGATCTTCACTCTTAGACACGACCGTAGATAGTATATCGTTTACGATATCATTAGCAATCGTTTCAATCGTTTCTTTCTGATCCAGGATATCTTCGATATCTTGCTCCAAATCATCTCGGCCATTAGGCGTGTTTCCCTCAGAATGCAATCCACCGGAGATCGCGCCTGAATCTGTATCGTCGTCTGCTTTGGACCGCACAGTCTCCAGTGCGATCGTGAGCACGTCGTTGACGATGTTGATCGCAATATGTTTGGGATCGTCGTTGGTTACAATTTCATCAGTAATATTACCGTCAGTCTTATCTTGTATTTTCTTTGGGCTCGCCGCTTCGCTCGGTGTTAGATACAGTTCGGACGGATCGGACAGTTCCGATTCTCTCTCTGTTATAACGTTTAAGCCGTCCGCTATTCGTTCTGGGCTCGCGGTTTCACTTGCGGACAGGCTGGATGGGATGCCTTCACTTTTATCAGTATTATCATTGTTGTCCTCCCTCGACACACCGTCTCCCACGTCTCTGACTGGAATGTAATCGAGACTGCCTTGTCTAGTGAGAGTTTTGTCCGTTTTTTCCGAATCGGGTTCGATCGTCCCGATGCCGGATTCTGAACTTTCTAATAATTTATTTTCAATAATTGATTGAACTAGTTCGTTTTCAGCATGGAGCGACTCTGGCTTGGCCGCCTCTGTTTCGTCGACAGCGTGCTCGACATCGTTATCTGTACATTTAACACTATCACAACCGCCCTCCTCGGGCACTTCGCTACCCACAGCTTCCTCGGCAGGACTGTGCACTTTACACACTTCACTATACACCACTGTAGTCCGACTGTCCTCCGCGTCATCGCACGTACTCGTTTTAGGTTTGGAACATACACAATTCCCTTCGACCTCTCGTAGCGACAGACCCTTGCCGATTTCGGTCTGGGCCGCATGGTTGAGTACATTCTGTTTCCTGATGGACACCGGCGAGCTCTCGCTCTCGTCGGTGTCCGGGATGGCTTTGGTAGCGGTGGCGGCGGGCGCCCCGTCGGTGTGGCGGTCCCAGCCCGAGATGGTGGAGATGGGCCGCTGCTGCCGCTCGGCGGGGTCCGTGATGTTGTCGGCGCGGCGCTGCTCGTAGTGCTCGTACATTTGGGCGAATTGTAACTTGAACTCTTCATAGGAAACCTGTAGAATACGGCTTGCATTAAAAAAACAATTTAGAATAGAAAATAATACTCTTAGTGCAATTACGCGTCACTTTACAACAACCCTGAAGCCAAGAACTCGTAAAAAATTATTTGAGACGTACATTTTAATAAAAGACGATTTTATTGATGTGGTACACAAGAGGCAAACATTGTTGTGGCCCAAATTTGGTATAATTATAAATTGTCAGAAGGATGAGCAAATCGAATGGAGACAAATTATAAGAATAAAATATTAATACAAAGTATTCTTAAGTAACAAAAAGTGATAAGCTTTAAAGTTTTCTGCGTTGAAAACTAAATATGAAAATAATTTCTCAACTAAGAAAATATATTTTCAAAGTTGTAAAACAGCTCAAGAACGCTACAGACGAGGCCGGTTTTAAAGGTACCGAAGCCCACCTTGGAGTGCACGATGGCCAGGGTGTCGACCCACACGCGCCAGCCGCCGTACTCGTGCTTGATGGCGTGGTGCAGCAGCATCCGGAACAGCGAGTACACCATGTCGGATATCTTCTGCTCCTCCGCGTTCTTGGGGTGGATGTAGGCCATCGCGATGAGCCACTCCTGCCACACCGACATCTGCAGCACGGTGCGCCGGTTCTCCCTGTTGTTGCTGCAGAGGAGGGTCATGTCGGACAGGAACAGCTTCTTCACCTCCAGCAGCTGCTCGGTCTGTTTCGACTGGCGGATCAACGTCGCGACCACTTTCAGGATCACTGTGCGGTCAAACCATACCGTGTGAGGCGAATGTATGCAGAAGAAACATTTCATTATTCTCTAAGTATCAAAAATCTACTATTTGATAAGTGACCGTCTCCCGATAATATGCAATTGCTCGATTTATACCCTGGGAACATTCGCACTCCTTGCAATTAAAAAGTATACCTAATACAGCATCTCAACAAATATGTTGATCGTAACGAATAGATAAATTTATGAGATAACTATCAATATTTTCGGTTTAATTTCCTTTACATAAAATATGTTCTTTTTAGTCAATTGCAAGGTGCTATGATTCTTGCTTAGTGTCCACTCTAACGTTGCACCCTATCGGGCCGGATAAGTATCAATTTATGTAAGTAAATTTTTATCATGACCAATATAGACAAATGTTAAAGCGTTTAAAATCCTTTTCACATCACTTGGCCAGTCATCGTGTACAAAAAATAAGGAGTAAAACCCACTAGGGTTCTCCAGCCGGAAGTGCGGCTGCGGCTCGGGGTGGCTGGTGTAGAGGATCTGCTGGCCCACGTGCTCGGTGAGCAGCTCGTACAGCGCGTTGTAGACGGGCAGCGCCAGCGCCTCGCCGCACGCGCCCAGCCGCGTGGCCAGCAGCGTGTACAGGTTGTGCGGGGACATCACGTCGTACTTCCGCCTGAAAGTTCACGAAATAATGTCCCACTTCATTTTGTCATTTCATTTTATTGTTACAGGCGGTAGAAGCATAGTTCCCCGGGGAGATATCACCGCCTCTCTCATAATGTACCGTGGAACAGTGGTGTATCTTAAGTTTTTTTTAAACATATGTATCCATGTCGCTCGCCGGCGCCACTTACTTGTGCGTACTCCGACTTAAGAAGAAGCCGAGCAACTTGAGGGCCTGCAGCCGGATCAGCTGGCTCTCGGATGACAACAATTTGAAAATAGTCCTGACGCCGCCCTGGAAAGAAATTGTAACTAATGTAAGGGAACAAGGGGAACACTTATTTTTCAATAAAATTATGGGTCAATATATTAACGTGATAGTCGTCGGTAAATATAAAAATAATTGCGCATTTAATTATTTTTTTATTAATATACTGTAAAAGCTGATTATTCCGTCGGGTAGTTTGATGTACTTAAATAATAGAGTACAAAAATCACCGCGCCCTCGAGCGTTGCGCGGGTGTCGGTTGGAGGGGGCGGTGGTGGGGTACACTTGCAGCGAGGCCACCCTCTCAGTCCTCGGGAGTAGTGACGTATTTACTTACGATCTCAGATAGGGTTGAAGTCCTGTTTGAGGTTAGACGTAGATGTCCACGGGTTGCAATGACCACTTGACGTCGGGTGGCCTGCACGCTCGTGTGGTACGCTTCAATCTTAAAATACGCACTTGAATATTTTTACCTTGGCATCGAATGCGGGCACCATGGAGCTGGGATGTTCAGACATGAGGGAAATCAGCATCTGAAGGACATCGTGGAGGTTCTCGTCCTGAAATCATTTTTAGCACATTTCAATCTTCATTCGTGTGTAAATACAAACAAAATTCCAAATAGGTTAAGAATTTTTTATAAAGACAAGTCTGTGAATTTCTCGTGATATACGGGGACGCAGGATTTCAGTTAATAAGACTCGTAAAGTAAGGCATCAATGGCCCAGTGATTCAGATTCCGGCCTCTCGGCTTGAAAATGTCCGAGGTTCATATCCAACACGCACCTCAGTTTTTTCGAAGTTGTTCTTATTAGATATGAATTATCCCTTGCTTTAACGGTGAATGAAAACATCTTGAGAAAACCTACACATCTTGTAAAATTCTCGAAGATGTGTGAAGTGTACCAATTCGCATTTGGCCAGCGCGGTGGATATTGCCTAACTCTTTACATTTCCAGAGTGGGTTGATGGGCAAAAGCGCGCCATAATGTAATCTAATAATAACACTCGCAGGCGCGGCTCGCGCAACGTGTATCCGCGCAACGTACTAACGAGAGCAGAACCTTTGCCAGCACCTCCACGCCTCTCTTGTCCTCACCTCGTGCATGGTAGTCAAATAGTTGAGCAAGGCCTGCAGTTCGTCTTCCTTGACGCCGTTGCCGATCATGATCAGCTGCTTCAGGAACAGGAGAATGTACGCTCGGATGGTCAAAATGTCCTTGTGCGCGGGCCGGGGACCGTCTACGGAATTAGTTATTCATTAAACGATAAACATACATTCACAAATCTCCATATTTTATAGTGTATTTTTTCCACGGATTACCCTTTATTTTTATAAAATGTAGTCCGTACCAATTTTTGATCGTGTAGCGAGCGCAAAGCAAATGAGCGTACAGGCTACCCGATGTTAATTAGCCAACGCAGCCCGTGGACACTCACATCTAACCTCAAACAGAACCGGAGTCCTATCTGAGGTCATACGTAGCTGCGTACTGCTGAGATGATCGTCATAATATATGGAAACGTAAAAAGAATAATGTTGTGTTCACCGATTCCCTTGGGGCCGATGCCGCTCTTGGGGCGCGGGTTGACGACCCAGTAGTAGTACTTGAGCGTGTGCACGGTCTGCAGCACGGTGCTGACGCGCCGCACGCTGCCGTAGATGTGCGCGTCGGCGAGGAAGTCGGTGGCCAGGTAGCAGTAGAGGCGCGCCTGCACCGCGGCCGGCGTGTGCACCCACAGCGCCGGGTTGAACAGCACGTGGTCCAGCAGCTGCCACGTGAGGAACGATTGGCAGAACGACTGCCGTTAGCGTACACTTTTTACTGTCCGATGGTTGCAAGCGAATGCTCTTTGCTCTTGCTCGTCGGTACCGGGCCGTTTTATGCTTCCATTGATTTGAATTATGCTATGCTATCCGATTTTGAAAATAATTTTCATCATATACAAAGTTAGTAATTAATAACATTGCATACGTATAGCTAATGTGACTTTTAATAATAAGTCAGTCGAATACTTTTTGTAATCATCCAATATGAAATACCCTTCTATATTATGTAGATAAATGAGGGAATTTTAACTTAAATAAAAGAGGTTCTTTATTTAGAACAAAATGTGGGTTACATGCTCGGAAAAGGGTTCCGTCGACATACATTAATTAAATGGAATAACTTTAAAAAATAATTTTGAACTATAATTATTATCATTAACTGTACTAGTCTTGTCTGTACACCATTAAAGATAATATTGCACTGAATCTGACCAAGCGTCCCCGTGTGCAAAAAGCTATATATATAAACCTTCGTAACTTGTAACCCATCGTAAGCCATCAACTACTCAGTGACTTAATATATATATATGTTTGTTTGTGCGTTTGTGAATCTACATACGTTTTTACAAAATCAAAAAGCACTTCACGAGTGTTCCCGAGATGGATCGCAGTGTTTTCATTGTTTTGTGTAAATTTTTAAATAGTTAAATGAACGAAATAAAGTGTAGAAAATGCGAATATCACTTGAGTGTCGTCAGAAGTCTCGATTTACAAACGTCTCAATAACTTTTTCTGTGCCAATTATATACATATTTTTTCGAAAGGGATTACTTCCTTCATTTCTTTATTATTCCATTTTTCGTATATTCAATTACATTTCCATCACACTGTCTTGTAAATCGACTTCTTAGATTGACTTTTACATTTCTCGTGAAAAAATAGGTGCGCGTAATAAAATAATCGCAACAGGTACATGTCTCGTGTGGAGAGTCGTGGTCGGGTCGTGGAAGCAAGAGGGGCATGCGCTAACAACCATCGATAAACAAATAGTTCAGGATTGACATAGTAAAAAGAGATTTATTTATAAAATGTCCCTTAAAATAATAGCGTTTGGAATACTTTACAAACTTACTTAACGAAATATATTAAAAAGTTTATAGTACAATTTAATCATTGGTTTGGTGATTAATACTTGAACAGCGAAGAACGCACAACCCTACGTCTTGCGTAGACTGTAACCGATCTACAAAGTTAAGTAACTTCGGGCGCGGTCAGCAGTTGGATGGGTAACCGCTAGTGGCTAAATTTCTTGCGCTCTTTCGTACTTCAGAAGACACGTGGAGCTGTCGGCCCCGACTGTTATCGTGTGGTCATTGACCTGTCTACCAATCCGCATTATGTAGTATGTAGTATCCGAAGCATGAGCCACGCCTCCACCCACTTGTGGGAAGAGACCCGTCCCCAGCAGTGAGACATAAAAAGGGTTGCAGTCACTTGAGCAGCATCATGAAGCAAGGGTTCCAACTCGGCACATACTTTTACGTTAATCTATTTTATGACAATTGTAATTAGTTTATATTTTATTTAAGGTTGGTTATGAGTGGTAATGGTTCAGACAGGCAGCCGCGTCTTCCTGCGAAGTTATCCATCTACCTTGGTCACCAGTATCTAAAGTCGGTGACTGCGGCAGAACCCCGTTTTGCGGAGGCGTATATTCAGCAGGGGACATCTAAATGCCGACGGAGAGATGGATGTATGGGTAGACGTTCATCTCTTCACCGTCAACAAAATTAGCATTGGAATTCTACTCGAGGACCGACTTGAGGGAAGCATTATATGCATAGAAACCTTTGAGTATATACTCAAAGGCATAAAAGTCCATAGGCAAATATTTTGTTTTGCGCCAAAAAAGGCGAGTTTTTTTTTATTTCAGGAGAGTAGCAAACCTAGGACTGAGAAGGTCATCTCGCTGCAAGTGTACCCGGCAGTCACATCTCCCCAGCCGAAGTACAAGAACTGCTTTACTGCGGATTGTGAGGGCGGCGATAGATACCTCCCCGGACGTACTATAGTTCTACCACCAGTTAAACATTATGTCGGTACAGTTAAGCTCTAAATTAAAAATGGTTTAGATTTCGATAAATTTTCTAGTTTTATTATAATTGTTCATCGGAAATAACATTTTTTCATTCAGAGTATTCCAAACGCAAATTAAATAACATTTTATTAAACTTCGATCGTTAAAAATAATTTAAGAGCAAAGTATGTACAAGGTCAATCAAAATAAATAAGTGACTAAAACAAATACACGATAATATTTTAAATAAAAACACCGCTGATAATAAAATTACAAATCATAAAACAGTGAGTGCGGACGAACACAACACAGCAGAGTAAAGGATATGCGACTGACAATACTTTGGACTTTAATAAAGGATTTATTGCATCCGTGAGAACGATACGTAGCGTTAATAACAATCGCGGGACCGACTACCGGCGGAGCCTTTAAACGGTGAAAATACAGCATTTTACGGCGAAAATAAATATTTAACGGCGTTATTTATTTTTACAGAGCACGTCGAGGCTCGTGATAAATTTCTCCCCGAAGCAATTTTCTCCCTTACTTAGGGTGCAATATGGCATGAAGCTTCCATTCATCGCCAGCACCAGAAATTACGTAGCAGCCGAGATTTGATCGCAAATTAATATTTCAGGGAACGCGCAATGGTAATTTACGTTCTTAATTTCGTTGAGCGGTGCCCGCGAGCCGCGGCGGGGCGGCTCAGGGCGGGCGGCTCCGGGCGGGCGGCTCCGGGCGGGCGGCGCCGGGCGGGCGGCTGCGGGCGGCGCGGCGCAAATGTAACGAACAACTTCTTAAAAGTAAACACGAAACTTACGCCGTTCTCCACTGAGTTCGGTAACTCCCGACTTGCCAACTGGGAGGGTACGTCCCGACCGACCTGCTAGCGAGTGCCAGCGTGTGTCGTAGCTTTTTAACGCTTTTAATAATATAACTGTTCGTAATAAGTTCAATTAATTATGAATTGATACGTTCCTTGTCCGATTTGTGATCTTTGTAACGATCTTTAATAACGAAAATCTTTGACGATTTTCACTCTGACGTAAACACTTTTTTACATTTTTCAACCTCGAAATCGTCGTAGCGTTGATACGGCATAAAATTCAAGTAATTGCGCTGAAAAGATTAAAACTCTATTCGGCCAGTAATTTCAGAAATAAATACTATCCAATTTTGTTCCGGAATTTCTTTGAAACAAAATTAATGTACGATTTAATTATTTTAGATATAAATGAAAAGTGCTAAAGCGTAATTACTACTTTGTGCTCGACTCAAGTAATTTGCATATTCTGATGGCTCCATCTGCATACAAGCGAAAGTAAAGCTTTGCATAATATTATCCAGACCATTTCCCGGCTACCGGTCATCGCTCACTTAGCAAATGAGTAACATTCACTCCCCTTAATTGATACATTCAAATATGTGCTTTGCATAAATACCATACGGCTCTTTTTGCCGTTCAACGACCGCTCGCTTCATTACCGTAAGCCTTATTATCGATTACATTGTAATAAGAACTTTATCGGAACGATTTAAAATCCATATTTGAATGTCGATTGTATTACTCATTTAGCCGAGCTCACTTTAAGGTGGAGATGATGTTAGAAATGAGGATGACCAGAAAACGTCAAAAGATAATCTGAAATAAAAATCAGTGAAATACGGCTGCAACATAAATTACACAACACGGCTATGGACGGCTTCACACGAATTGAAACAACATCCGTCCGATCTCAAAACAAGATTACACAGAGTAAGCAGCAAATAAATCATTCACATGTTACTATATACGAGTGACGGTGTAGTCGGAATATTGAAGTGCTCTTAAAATTCTGACAATTTCAAAATAAGACGCCGCTCTTACGGCACAGTTGCAACTATGCGTCAACTTTTTGTGGATTATTATCTCGGAGTGCAGTATCATTGTAGGCCACTTAACGAAAGGAAATACTTCAAAAGGGGAAAAAAAATAGATAACAATATTCGAAAAATATGTACTGTCTTTTGCACTCAAAAATACAATTATCCACTTTTTGATTAAATTTACAATGTTCTTAAAATTCAGAAGTGTTAAAGAGTTGCTTTTTTCTGTACACAACACGTAAGTAAAGTATTATTTTAGAGGAGGAGGTCAAGTATGCTCTAGCTCTTCCCCGGTTGTAGCGAGAGACCCGTGTCCGGCAGTAAGACATAAAAACGGTTGTAACCGATACAATATTGTCGTCATAATGGCGACCGTCTCAGGTTTCAAGCGCATACCTGCTTGAGCAGCAAATCCGAGTTTGGCGAGCAGCTGGTGACGAGGTGTTTGGTGAGGTGAAGGAAGGAGGCGAGCGTGTCTGGCGTGAGGTGGTCGCGGCCGCAGCGCTGCAGCATGTGCGAGATCACCAGGAAGCCGCGGCACTGCAGGATGTGCTGCTGCACTGTGCTGCACGATTCCACCAGGGAGCACACGAATCCCAGAAGTTTCGAGCTGCAAGTATGACAGGGCATCGGAATAGCTCATTTAATTCTTATAATACGGGTCAGAGTAGTGATAGGCTAGTGGTAAAAGCACAAAGAGAACCACGAACATAAGAAACACTATATAATGCTTCCTATATCATTTTCTCCCACGTTAAATCTTATGATTG
>DWKL01000149.1:0-23496 GCA_018249415.1 Phareas burnsi | reverse complement strand
TGACTACTGCATATCAACAGTGATCTTTGTGTTAACTAATATTGTTTATGAACAATCACGAAGTTGTTTTTATTTCTAAAAATATTATGCCTGAGCCACCTGAGCAAGGATAACACAAACCGTAATCATCTTTATTGATCTTTTAAGTAATTTTATAAAAATCTTCCTCTGTTAAAATGAAAGTCAATTATTTTATCATAAACTAAACTCTGTCATTTTTATATATATTTACGAGTCAAACGTAATCGTGTTATTAAAGTTATTTAGGTACAGCTAAAGTGCCACGTCATGCACCACCAGGATCGACATGAGCGCTGTAAAACGGAACGAATGATAATTCTTAATAATATTACAAATAAATAAATAAAAAACCTGAATTATTCTCTAATAACTGTAAGCGATTGTAAATACCAGAAATCGGATCACTAACGCACAAGCACTGAACAATTACAATTAAATTGCATGTATAAGATTTGGGGCACCAAATACATACAATGTTTCTATTTTCTAGGGAGCGAAGCTGATATAAACGTGGATAAGCCGCCACCAAAACGGGTCGTGCCATTATTCCAAGTGGCGTACGATCGCAGCCTCTGTAGGCCGTTGGGAACTATTACGGACTTCACGAAATTACGCTTCAAAGCCAATCCGAGTGGAGCGTATTTTGAGCCTCCGCCAGACATAAGCCCGCCTCGTTCCGTTTCGCCCGTGTCTTACGGAGAAAGATCTCCGTCTCCCGTCAAAATAATGCCTATACAAGTACCGAGACATGTCAAAGCGAAGAAGCAAGCTGATTACAGACAAAATGCGCTTACTGTCTTCGAATTTTCAACTGCATACCCATTTGTATATGGCAATAATAAATTTAAATGCTTCATCTGCTCGCAACAGTTCCTCGAAACCGGCTTATTGAGACAGCACATGAATGAGCACACGTTCGCGCCATTGAAAAGATTGCTGAATAACCGGAGGGAAAACGTTTTGAAAGTCGATGTAAGTGAACTGGTGTGCAAAATTTGTTCAGTCAAACCGAAGGATTTGTTGCAGCTAAAGTTCCATTTGAAGGAGGACCATCAAAAGGTTATAGATCCGAATTTACAAGACAACATGATACCATTCAAGCTTGACGGCGTTGAGGGCTCATATAAATGTGTTATGTGTGACGAAAGCTTCATCAAAGTGAGGATACTGGTCATTCATATGAGTGTCCACTTCAATAACTACAGTTGCGAAATATGTGGCTCAGGGTTCATGACCTTGCGGCTGCTGAAAAAACATCTGGAGGTTCACGAATCCGGAAACTTCCCCTGCGACAGGTGCAACAAGGTCTTCAGCACGTCCCAGAAGAGATCGCTGCACATCAGAGGCGTGCATCTCAAACAGTACCCCAGAAGATGTCCAATGTGTCCAGAAAGATTTAATTCTAACTATAGAAGAACTATTCATCTCCAAGATGTACACAATCAGTCCACGAGGGTACACAAATGCGACACTTGCGGACGGGCGTTCAATTTGAAGTATCACCTCATTTGCCACACGCGGTCAGTGCATCTACAAGAGCGGAACGAGCAATGCAAAGTGTGTTTGCAAAGGTTTTGTAACAAGGAGACGTTGAAACGACACATGATAATACACACGGGCGAGAAGAATTACAAATGCGAGATGTGTGGCTTGGCTTTTTTGCGACGGAAGAACTTGAAAGACCATTTGCGGCTTCATGACGTTGTTTGACTAGAAGACTTTGTTAGGCTGTTTTTTTTTAGTATACCATCCTTACTGCTATACGAGTACACCTAACGTGACCATATGTTCCGTTTTAGAAGGGACTGTCCCTTTTTCCAATATTTTGTCCCGGTGCCTCCAAGAAAAGTCCGGGACGCAGAAATATTCCGCTTTCAACAAAGGGTCAACATTAGACTATCTTTAACTACATTTAGTGCGCTGATAAAGGCTCAAAATTTCTCACTACGGATTTTCAAAACGTAAAGCAAAGGACTCAATAAAATTTTCCAAAAAATATTATTTCCCAGATAAATTGTTTTCAAATTAAACTAATAAGTTATAAGAATGAATGCAATATAAACGTTTTATACGAGGCATTATTTGAAAGTGATACTAATTTTTTTAATAAATATTTTAAAGTTTTTTTTGTGACTATAACAGTCGTTTTGTCTCTTTCCGTCGTATATTTTTAATATCCCGTTTTGAGTAAAAATAGAAATGGTCACTTTAAGTATACCATCTATTCATTTGTAAGAAGAGACATTCTCAAAAGATCTTGATGTGCCGCTGTGTATGTTTTAGCTTCTTTCGCCTTCCAAAACCTTTTCTCTCTTCTCTTCAGAATGAAAAACCAAACCAGTTGTCGGAAATTTTCAGCCACATAGTCTTCAATCATATAAAAAAGCAAGTGCTGTGTTAAGAATTTCAGCCATTTATAACCCGAATACCATAGAAGGTATTTCAGATTTTTGGAATTTATGTGCGTATTAAAAAATATTTATAACTTGCGATAATGCTGAGAGAAGACATTCTGAGAAAATCTAACTGTCAAAGGCTAATAAATGGAATTTCAGTTAGATGGCAGCTTAAAATGTAATGCAGGAATGAACTTGTAGTTAATTATATCGGAGACAGCTGAATTCTAAACTAATATTAGTGAATACTCAACATTTATGCAAGATTCCGTCCCGTGAATACCAATAGATATAGTTTAGCTGTTTTGCAATTTAAAATGTATAATTATCAGGATTTTTATTTATTCTAAAAAGAAATTAAGATATTTATTTGACGATTGCAATTTTTTTCGTGGGTAGTACCATAATGACTATGACTGCCAGAGCTGGCGAGAGCATCAGACAGTCTTGACAGATGAAGAGTGTAATGATAGAGAATAAAACAAACGCTTTCTATACATTAGAATACTCTATGTCGTGGATGCCATGGACGTACAAGACGAGTACACAAACACCCAGACCCAGAATAGAAATCTAAATTTATCATTTAGATATCTGCCTGCCGGAAATCGAATCCGCATCCTCTGCCAGACCGGTATGGTAAACGCTGCGGCGCGCGGGTTGTCGTAACGATAAGGAGGAAATATTTTTAGATCGACTGTACCCATGCGTAAATATATCCTCACTGTTGTCGGCCAGGGTCTTTCCACGTGCCGCGATCTATAGAAGGTGACTCCACTAGAAAATACCAATAATCTTTTAAGAGCCAGATATTTTTTTGGACTTGAAGAGTAGCAAACGAACGTGCAGGCCTGATGTTAAGTGGTCACTGCAGTCTATGGACACTGGCATCTAACCTCAAACAAAACTGAAGTCCTGTCTGAGGTCGTATGTAGATGCGTCACTACTTAGAACTGAGACGGTAGCCTCGCTGTAAGTGTGTCCGGCCACCGTACCTCCAACCCAAACTCTAGAATCGCTTCGTCAATTTATGACGGCGGCTGTGGTACTTTCTTGGTCGAATAATAGTTCTACCACCTCTATGTTAGTTGTGAAAACAGGCCCAATGCCCAGCCGTCGAGGAATTATGGAAAAGTTTGATTTATTCTAATTTATAACTATTATAATTCATTTCGGTCTAAAATGTCTAGCTTTCAATGCACAAAGTTATACTTAAAGAACTTATTTTATAGTATTCATTTAGTATTAAATATGATCGAATATATTGTTTCAATAAAGATAGTAATCCAAAATGGCCGTATTTCTGTTCGTATCTCGGTTTCGTCCACAACGTACGGATTGTGTGAGCGAGATAGGAATACAAAAGCTGTTATTTTAGATTATATTATTTAGAGAGACGAGTTATAAGATGTAGATAATAATTAATATTATTGTTATAGTAAGTATTTATGTAATTATGTTATGATAATGAATTTTTAATTGCTGTGAATAAATACTTTTAATACATATATCTTGTTTTTTAAATTGATTATTTATATTGGTCCACGATCTGTCTGTCTTCTACATTCCGGGTTCGATCGTCGGTCGGGCTAAATCTATATGATGCATTTAGATCTCTGTTGTGGGTCTGGATTTTTTTGTTTGAAAAGTAGCAAACGGGCGGCAGGCCACCGTGTTTTCACAGTTCGCGCCACCAGTGCGGCTCGCACGCATACGGCGTGTGCCGCCGTACTGGAACACGCCTGTTGCGTTACGCGCCGTACGGGTGGATTGTTTCGAATATTAGCGCCACAGTCGATGTGCTAAGTGGTCACCGTAACCGATGGACACCTACCACTAACCTCAAACATGATTGAAGTTTTATATAAGGTCTTACGTCGATCCGTTATTAAGCCGAAGACTAAGATGGTTGGCTCGTTGTAAGTGTGCCCGACAACCGCACCTCTCTAACTGCAACACAAAAACTACGTACTTCATCGGGCGAAATATACTTTTTCCAAATGTAAAATAGGTCTGGGTATTTTTGAATTTATGTAAATAGGTGTTAATTAAGCTAAAATGCCGTTATCCGACATCGAGCTCATTTCCACATTGCGAAGTTTTTTATTACCTTTGAAACGTAGCATACGAGCGTGCAGGCCACCCGGTGTTAAGTGGGCACTCAGGCCATGTACATCTACATTTAACCTCAAACAAAACTAAAGTTCCGTCTGAGGTTGTACATAGATGTGTCACTACTCCTGAGGACTAAGATTGTCATACCGCTCCGCCCCGCAAAGTTCTCATAAACTGTAAAATATAAATTAAATTTCCCTTTTTGAAAGTGCTCTCTTAGATTTATTTTTGATACTTCACACTCTTGCATATGACGTCAAGTTGTTAGTAGCGCTATTTTTTTTAAATTATTTCTGTTTTGCCATATAATGGCATTATAGATTAAGGGTGGCGGGATTCCGGTCTGCCACCTACCATCTACCTGTTATATTGCGGGTTCGATCCTCAGTCAGACAAACAAAAAAAATGTAAAATCGTAGCCTCACACTAAGTTGTCCTGTGTCGTGGATGTCAAAGACATAAACAAGACGAGTACACAAACAGACCCAGAACAGAAAACTAAATTTATTATTTAGATCTGTCTGGCTGGATATCGAACCCTTAACCCTCTGCATGTAAGACCGGTATGGTAAGCGTTGCGCCACGTGATGCATCTAGAAAAGTCGTCGTAGTGTGATCGTCTTGTAAGTTAATAAGTTGTTAGTTGTAATAAGTTATAATTTTCAAAAGATCCTTGAACTAATACCTAATACCCAGCTTAGTGTAAGCCTCGCCGTTACATTTATTAAAAAACTAACTGATGCCCGCGACTTCGTTTACGGGAATAAGAACCATTGGCTTCACCGCCCGCCTGAATTCACGTGTTCGGTCCCACCTCGCAGACTTTGTTGTCTGAATTTGCTCCGCTCATAAGAATCGTAGTTGTTGATTTACATAATTTTGATGGTATACTGTCTTCAAAAAGTTCCTCCTAAATAAAAAAGATTTATGAAATCCGACTGGTAGTTCCAGAGTTTAGCGCGTTCAACAAACTAAAAAACATACATTCAAACAAACAAACTCTTCAGATTTATTATATTAGTATAGATGAAGCTTAACACATATCTACAAATGATAGAAACAATTTCTTCTTTCTAGGCATCATCGAAGAGAGCGATTCGTCAATTGTTATAAAAGATGACGATGGAACCGAAATTAGCCTAAAAGTACTGAAGCATCCCATTTGTATTGAAGACCTCGTTTGCGAATATGAACTGGAAGATGTTAATGAAGAAATGTCGAAAAAAAACACAAAAAACAAAGATACAATACGTCGAACAACGAAAAAGCTATTTGATAGTAATGAATCTAAGGAGACGAAAATATCTCCTGTAACGTTCCTGAAAGAACCCTTATCGCTACACGAAGCAGGGCTGAAGCTCAATCAACAACCAGTAACATTCAATGTGAAGACGATCGAAGGAACATACCTTAGACGGTCGAAAAAGTTACCGCCCTTCGAATATCAGATATGGAAACAGAATGCATTGACATTGTTCGAGTTTTCCCACGTATATCCGTTTATACACGCGAGCAACAAATACAAGTGTATTATTTGCGCAAAATCTTTCATCGGAGCTGACGATTTAAAGCATCACTCAACAGGTCACAGCATCAAAGAATTTAAACAAGTGTTAAAGAACAGAGTTCGCGATAAACATCTGAAAGTAGATGTGTCGTGTCTTAAATGCAAAATATGTTCAGAGACGCTTCCCGATTTAATGTGCTTGAAAACTCATCTCAAAGATCACGGAAAGAAAATAGACCCGGGTTTTCAGGATAACGTCATACCTTTCAAATTGAGCGGAGATACCTTTGAGTGCCAGATATGTAATGAGAGTTTTCTGAAGTTGCGTTTGCTAACTATACACATGAGCAAACATTTCAATAATTTTAGTTGCGAGCAGTGCGGATCTGTCTTCATTTCGCTCAATCTGTTGAGACGGCATCTTCAATCTCACAAGAACGGCAACTTTCCTTGTGAGAAATGTGACAAAGTTTTCAGTAATTCGGCAAAAAGAACTTTGCACATGAGAGGGGTGCATCTCAAACAGTTCCCGAGAACCTGTCCGATGTGCCCAGAAAGATTCAATTCTAATTATAAAAGAATGAAACATTTGCGTTTGGTCCACAATCACTCAACCGAATGCCACAGATGTGAGACTTGTGGCAGGGAATACGATTTGAAATATCAATTGTTGGTGCATGTGAGATCGGTTCATTTGCAAGAGCGGAATCAAGAGTGTAGCGTGTGCCATGCTAGATTCTTCTCGAAGTATTGCCTCTCGAGGCACATGGTTATCCACACGGGGGAGAAGAATTTTAAATGCGAGATTTGTGGGAAGGCGTACGCCCGAAAGAAAAGCTTAAGGGAGCATTTGAAGTCACACGATGTAAGCCAATGTTTGTGCTCGATTTGTGGTGAAGACTGTGGTAATGATGCCGCTCTTGCGTTGCACGCGAATACTGCTCATGGAGTAGTATAAATAGATTTAGATGCATGTACAAACTCACAAGAATTTGTCTAAAAATGCAATAATGTTTTGTAGAAAAAGATTTCTTTAAAATTTACTCAAAGGATATTTGAAAAATGTACACGAATTAATTCAAAAGACTTGTAGAGAAGAGCAAGCGTTTTAAATGGCAAAATTTTATTCTTTCCCAGGATTACCAGCCACACAGCGGCCAGGGCCTCGCACCAGTATATGGCAAATGACCATATCCGAAAGGCAGAACGCTGCTACGTTCCTAGAGCATACGACAGTCAAACCTTTTTTTTATCAGCAAGCTAATTTCAAATGTTTCTATTGCAACGAGGTATTCCCGGAGATAAACTCAGTATTGCAACATACGGACTTACATTCTGCTCCGGAGAGGCCTTGTTTGCTTAAACAACACCTCAGAAAAGGGAAACGCGTGATAAAAGTCGACATATCAGGATTAAAATGTAAAATTTGCGAGCAAAGATACTCTGATTTGGACGACATAAAGAAACATCTAACGATGGCGCATAAAAAGGAGTTCAACTCAGCGGGGAACGGTTTAATGGCTTACAATCTAAGCATGACAAACGGTCTTCTCGCTTGCCATAAATGCGGAAAGACATTTAATTCATTCTTCTTACTCAACCGCCATATGAATGTCCATTTTAGCGTGGTCTGTGAAACGTGTGGTTTGGGGTTCATGTCTCATCAGCGTCTCATCAACCACAGGATAGTCCACCAAAACGGAGTGCACAAATGTGACAAGTGCCAAGAGGTGTTCCCGACAAAGTTGAAGCTGAGATATCATTTGTTCAAGAAGCACGAAGTCACTAACGCTAAGAAGATAAAGCCGCTGAAATGTCCACATTGTTTGGAGAGATTCTCGGAACATTACCGAAAAATGACGCATTTGAAGGAGGTTCACGGTATAACGTTCACTTTTGAGTGTCCAGCTTGCAAAGCGGTGTTTCCAACGAGACGAGCTTTGACGGAACACACAACGAAACAGCACACGCAGAAGATTCAATGCAACGAGTGCGGCAAATGTTTCGGTACCCAGTCGCTGTTGAAGATGCATATGCGTGGGCATACTGGTGAAAGGAACTTCTTCTGCTCGATATGCCAGAAAGCGTACATGCACGAGAGGACGTTAAGGCAACATATGCGAGTCCACGGGCCTGTGTGGAAGTTTAGCTGCTCAGAATGTGGTCACGGGTTCCACAATCGTAACGATTACAACAAGCACATGAAGCAGTGGCATCCTGAGTGGCAGTTTAAGACTATCATCAAGAACTTTGAGTCTATCACGAGTACAATTTCATAAAAATCGCTAAAATCTAAGGCTATTAGATATCTATAACAAAACTGTTAAATATTTAAATTATCATGGCATCATACACGTGACGCAGTTGCGGATTTACCAGCAGGCTGAGTAGGCTTGAGCCCAGCGGCAGATGTTAAGGGCGAGATTTGGTGATTTTTTTTTAAACACCCAAAATTGACAATAATTACTGAAATACTAATGATTGGATCAAACATTGGATTACAATTATAAACTAGTAGTACTATAGAGGTAAGTGATAACAACGGTTATTATTAGCTGACACTTGAAATTGAGATGTTAAGCGGTAAGAGGGTACCTTAACAAATATTGAGGGTGGTTGCTTATATATATGAATATACCGCTATACGGTATAGTGACTATCAATACTTTGTTAGAACAGAAGGGGTAATCCGTGTCCATTCGATAGTCTTTCTTAGTCTTATAGTCCGCTTGAAGTTAACATAACACGGCAAAAATTTAACAGCCTAACTGGGAAGTGAACAATAAGAGCCTATTAGTAAATATCCTGTCTCACACTCTGAGAGTCCTCCACGCACCTCTAATTTTTCTAAGTTATGAGCGTTTTATAAATTAATTCTTACTTGCTTTAACGGTAAAGAAAAACATCTTAAGGAAGCCTACACATCTGAGAGTTATCTATGAAGTTCTCGAAGGTCTGTGAAATCTACCAATCCACTCTTAGCCAGCGTTGTGGACTATGGCCTATCCTTTGTCGTTCTGAAAGGGAAACCCGAGCCCTACAGTGGGACAGTAATGGGTTGATAACTTGGAAAAAGTATAAATCTCTCAATGACGTGAAATTACTGCGACCATGACTTCGCAACATAGGTATAGAGAGATATATAGGTATAGATAGAGATCATTTAAGCAAAAATCCATAAGGCCACATACCAAATACCACTGATTTCCCATAAGAGTTGCATACAATCTTTTTGTGTTTATATGGAGCAGTAAACTCTAGCCACCATGTGGATTGTACGCTTGTTTGCCACTTAAAGCTTTTGTCAATGCAGATATTGTTATTATAAGAATGTTATGGTCAGTATTATGTACAAGAAATTAGTAATATTGTAGAAAATAATAAAGGTTTTATATGAACTCTGTGTATTTTATTCAATCCATCAATTATTGCTAAAAACTAATGTAATTTTGCTGTGATGTTATTGCGGGTGCCTGGTATTTAACGCTCGACAAAGGTAACCTACCTTTCTCGAGCATTCAATTCTATGATTTAAACATTTATATATTTGTTTATTTAAAGCTTAAAGACTTTAGAACTGGCACTGAAGGCGGCTTAGTACTAAATGCACTCTCTGCCGGTAATCTTCGAACTAATTAGAAAACAAGGATGACGGTATTAAAATATTAAATGAAATGTGTTAATTAAACAATTGCAACATAACAAAATATACCGTGAACGAATCTGTACATTTATTTATTACGTATATATTATATACAGATATATATTTACCTATTTTACATTATAAAATCCACTTTATTATTTTTTTAGAGACATAATTTTGACATTTGAATCTGGGATGTGAAGAGGGAAATAGAAAGAAGTTAATATATACGCTAATAGATGGCGCTGTACTTTATTTGTGACAATTTTATTATTTGAAATATATCGATACATACTATGAAGAAAGTCTACTGTTTCCGGCTATGGAATGGTATACAAGAAGATTACGATGTGTGACATAGCTTTAATTTTTGGATGTTCCTCATGCAAATTGCATCTATGAAGATTGTGTAGTGTCCCTCATGCTAATTGCGTCTATGAAGATTGTGTTGGCAGATTTAAAACGGACGTTTTGTCTCCCCAGGAACGAAAACGGCGCAAGGACGGCAAGGAGCGCTGACGAGCATATGGGAAATGACTTTGTCAGAAAGACAAAATGCGGCAATATTGTTAGAATTTACGACAGCGAGACCGTTCGTTTATTGTAGATATTTCTTCAAATGTTTCTTCTGCCGTGAACAGTTTTCCGAAATTAACGCTCTCCTCAAACACAGCTTGATTCACGAAATGCCAGATAGCGAGCGAATACTCAAAGAGTTGCTGCCGAAAGGAAAAAGGACAGTCAAAGTCGACATTTCTGAGCTCAGATGTAAGATATGTCAGCAAAACTTCGCTGATGTAGATGCGATACGAAAACACTTGATAGGCGAACATAAGAAACCATTCACAGCGTCTGGAAACGGCGTAGTCGCATACAATCTTGCAACGAAAGACGGTCAGTTCGCGTGCCATATTTGCGATAAAATCTTCCAGACGTTTATTCTTCTCAACCGTCACATGAACGTTCACTTCAGCAATGCTGTCTGTGAAACCTGCGGTGCTGGTTTCATGACCCACCAAAGGCTGTTGCAGCACAAGGAGATCCACCTTCCAGGCGGGTATCCTTGCAGCCGATGCGATAAAGTATACACGACAAATTCGAACCTCAAATACCACGTGGAGAAGGCGCATGAAGGTTCAACGAACATGAGAATGTTGCGCTGCCCGCACTGTCTTGAACGGTTCACGGAACACTTCAGAAAATTGAAACATTTGAAAGATGTTCATGGCATAACATTTACATTTGAGTGCGACGTGTGCAAGACGACGTTTCCGAGTAGGAGGGGTTTGACCATGCATACGAACAAGTTCCACACGCAGAAGACTCAGTGCGAAATCTGCAAGAAGAGTTTCAGTTGTATATCTACATTGAAGAAACATAAGGTCTCCCACACAGGCGAAAGGAACTTTGTCTGTCGACTTTGCCACAAGTCGTATAGACATCAGAAAAGTCTAAAGCAGCACATGAGAATCCACGTTTCAGACGAATGTAATAGGCTCGTGTGTTCGGAGTGTGGGAATAGTTTTCAGGATCGGAATGAATTTAATAAACACGTAAAAGAATGGCATCAAAAGTGCTTCTTTAATTTTGTGAATTGAAATTTGTAGAATAGAAGCAAAGGAATATGCAGGCCACCGATTTTAGTTTACGACTTCAGTTTATGAACATGTAATAAAAGACTAAATTGTAACCGATCTACATACTTAAGCAACGACGGGCGTGGTCGGGAATTGGATTGGTGACTGCTAAACTTCTTGCGCGTTTCCGTGCGTTTCTGTTCAGAGGGCACGTTGAGTGTTGGTCCCTATTATTATTTTATGGATAGCAGTTAGTAAAAACTTTTGGAAGCCTTATAATATCCGATACGATATCGATATCTCCATCAATCGACATTTGGAGGCGTAGGCTCGAGGCCTCACCCAATTGTGAGAGCAGTGCCCAGCAGTGGAATAATAAGCAGATTGTAGCCAATAAAAGGGAAATTAGAAAGGATTTTATCAGAAGGCACTACCGCCATATTTATTTTTATTTCCGTACAACAGTGGTGGTTACATGATTTTACTGAGTTCTGATTTGAAGGATATAGCTCTGGGAAGACAGAGACTAATACGAGAGGTTCCAATTTAGTCATCAGGAGCAGTTACAAGCTTATAATTGACGCAAGGTAGACGATTAATAGATATCGTCCCTGTCTTATGGTTGATCATATAGTTATGGTTTAACAAGTGGTAGAAGTATAGTTCGTTCGCGAAAGTACCACCGCCGCCCTCATAATCCGCCGTAAACAGTTTTTGATTCGGTTGGTGAGAGTTCGAGAGGTGCGGATGCGGCACACTTACAGCGAGGCGAACATCTTAGTCCTCAAGAGTAGTGACGCATCTACGTATGGCTTCAGATAAAACTTCAGTTTTGTTTGAGGTTAGATATGGGTGTCTATGGGCTGCAGTGACTACGAACATGCATGTGTTTAGTGTTCACTTGACTTAACATTAGGTAGCCTGTACGATCGTTTGTTACTCTTCAAACATAGAAGAGAAATCTGCGATTGATTTCAGGTCAGACAATTAGTATAGACTGCTTCTGTTTTATTTAGGGTTGGTTACATCTGTAATGTATCTTAGGAAGGAAGATTAGCTGGTATTGCTCCTGTTGTTACATCTGTGATGGCCCTCAGGAAGAACGATCAATAGCTATTTATTGTTCTTGTCTTAATTAGGGTTGACCACGTCTGTGATTGACCTCAGACAGGACGATAAACAGTTACTGCTCCTGTCTCATCTAGAGTTGGTTCCAGATGTCCGTAGGCGACAATGACTTAACGTCAGGTGGTTTGCAAACACGTTTGCTGCTTCGATTATAATTTAAAACGGATGTACATATTTGTATGGCAGACATTTGATTTATGATTATTTATCATTACTTGACATAATTAATATATATAGCGGTAGAATAAGCGCTATGTGTATATCTCTGAAAAGGTGACATTTATGAAGAAACAAAAGATTCAAAACCTGCCATATTAACTGAATGTAATATACAATAAAGTTTTATTGCGTGTAGACATTTATATATTTGAACGATCGATCGATAGATTGATTGCTTATTGCGAAATCGAAGCTGTTGAAGCTAGTAACATGAAGTTTGGGCTACGGGTTCTTTATGTGTTGTAATAAACAGACGCTTTTTACACTCGTGGCTCCACACTAGGATACCTGTGTTGTGGGTGCCATGGACACATACAAGTCATGCAAGAGTACCCGACACCCAGACGCAGAACACAAATCTAAATTCATCATAATTCATCAATTAAAATGTATCTAAAAACATCATGTCATTAATGCACGACCCTTATGGGGGCTAAATAGACATGAGAGTTTGCAAGGGATATGGACGCGTTCTTATTCACATAAAAGAAGTCGTGGGCATTAGCGTATATAATATCTTTGTTAAAAATTTCAATCAATGCCATAATTATACAAATTTTATTCTAAGTTTCTACTTTTGTGTAAGTAATATAAAATAAAACATGATTTTTTAAAGTATTTATATTGATCTCATTATTATTATAAAGACTGTGCGTATTTATTTTATAATATTTGCCTTGCCGCGTGTGTGTGTCATTAAAATATTTTTACACGACTATTTTTTTATTGAACATGCGCCTTTATACCGATAAAAAATATTTTACAGATTTTTTTTAATTGTTTAGCGGTAAAAGAATGTATATCTGAAAGTTTAATAGTTTTATTAGCTTTATCGTTCGTCGTTACGTTGTTTCAAAATTCATCGATAAACCAGGAATGCTAAAGAGGACGCATTAGCAAATCCAAAAAATTTTGAGCTAACGATTCAAGAATTACAGATATTCTAGTGAAATTGGAAAAAATGTCTATTTTGCCCTTTAATTTTTAAGTTACTTAGGGCTTCCCAAACTTGTGAAATGAATTCATAAGTTTTGGATTGTGTTAATATTACTGAAGTAAATTTGTGAAGAAAAAAATGTTTGTATTGTGGTAATATTTTTTGCTGTTGTCGTTAATAATTGTGTTGATAATCACTAAAATATTTGCAACTTCTGACCCATAGAGCAAATACTTTTTTAATTTCCTACCTCTTCATAAATTGGCCTCTTGACTTTTGTAGTTTAATAATTATAAAAATAATTGTTGCTTCTTTTGTTACAGTGTTATTATTAGTTAATAATTATATTACATTTAGACGCTGAATAATTGTTTTCTTTCGCAGGAAATGATTCTGAGACAAGTATTTGGCAACTGACCCTGCCCGAGAGAAAAAATGCTGCTACGTTTATCCAAAACACGACAGTCAGACCTTTTATATTTAGAGGTTCCAGTTTCAAATGTTTTTACTGCGTTCAATATTATTCAGAAATAGAAAAACTGCTAAAACATACATCTACCCACGATATTCCAGACAGAAAAACGCTTCTAGAAAGATACATTCATAAAGGAAAACGTCCTGTGCAAGTTGATGTATCTAAGTTGAGATGCCGTATTTGCTACGCCGGATATCCGAACTTGGATGCCATTAAGAACCATTTGAAAATGGATCATGGAAAAGAAATCTTTCCCGCCAGCAATGGTATGACAGAATTCAGTATGGCGGACGGGTTGTTCAAGTGTCAAATATGCGGCAACGACTTCAATCAGTTCAGCCAATTAAACGCTCACATGAACATACATTTTCGTAAAGTTATTTGCGAGAATTGCGGGGAAGGTTTTATAAATCAACACTTATTCTTGAAACATAAAGAAATTCATCTCAACGAGAGAGTTATTTGCGAAATCTGCGATAAGGTCTTTTTAAGAAAGACGCAATTGAAGTACCATATGCGCGTTATACACAGAGGCATAGAGCGTACAAAAGCCTCGAAATGTCAATACTGTTCGCTCACTTTCAAAGAGCATTACAGAAAAATATGCCATTTAAAAGAAGTCCACGGGATTTCTAAAAAATTTCAATGCCACGTCTGTAAATCCCAGTTCGATACTCGGCGTACTCTCACCGAACACATATCGATAGATCACACGAAAAAGTACAAATGTGAAGTGTGCTCTAAGTGCTTCAGCGTAGAGTCTAGATTGAAACAGCACACGCTTGGGCATTCGAAGGAAAAGAATTTCGTATGTTCAGTATGTAATAACGCTTATGTGCACAAAAAAACATTAACAAAACATATGAAGGAGCACGAAACGCCTAGTACTCCTTACAAGATCGTGTGTGCTACGTGTGGAACGGCGTTTTGTAGGAAGAATGATTACACAAAACATATGAAACTATGGCATTTCTTCGGAGACTCTGACGGCTATCAGCCGGATGAAAACCTGTTCTTCCAACTTTAAGAGGAATCTTTCGCGCCTGGAATTTGACGGTCATTTATCAGTGTTTTTTTTTATGTTTGAAGAGTAGGAAACGAGCGTGCAAGACACCTAATGTAAAGTGTACACTGCAGCTCCTAGATCGTCACGTCTAACCTCAAACAGAACTAACACCTTATCGGAAGTCGTACCTAGCGGTGTTTGTTCCTACTCCTGAATACCAAAATGGGCGCCTCGCATGTAAGTGTGCCAGACAACCATCCCCCTTAAACAGAAACACAGGAATGCTTCATGGCAGATCATCGCGGTAGCGGTAGTATCTCCCCGGTCGAACCATACTTCTACCACCTATCAATGTCTTTTAAAGTAGAAGGTGCAGAGTAAAATACTGTTATTTTTCGGGTTATAATGATAAGAATTAGATATTTATTTATATCAATTATTAACCAAAAAATTCTATTTACAACATTAAAAAAATACAATAAATATATACAAAACAGAAAAACAAAACAACAACCCTATTACAAAAGAAAGTCAGCATCCCTGATCTTCGGTAAAGTACCTGGGACGCTAGCAGCATTTTCTCTATATCTGGCTATCCCGATACGCTGAGAGAAAAGCGCGCCAGCCCTTGGGTTTCCAGAAACGACGAGCAGGCATGGCGAAATTTGATAAAAAAAATCAATTTAAAATTAACTTTCAAATGTACGCATGCGAACTATTACTAATGCAAAATAATTGTTTCAAGCGTATTCTCAATGCTTAAGCAAAGGAAATGGTGAATATTGCTTGGGTGGAAAAGCGCTAACTTAAAACTATAAAATAAAAATTGGTACTTAAGTAGTTATTTTTACTTAAGTACTTACTTTTACTTCTTTATAAATACGGACGTAGGAATCCCCATGTCGTGGGCGCCATGGACACATACAATCAAAGACGAGTACTCTAACACCCACACCCAGAAGAGATATCTAAATGAACCTTGAACAGATATTTAAATGGCAGACATTTAAATATCTGTTCAAGGTTCTATCTGGAATCGAATCTGGAGCCCTCTGCATGTTAGACCGATTTGGTTGCCTACGCCACGAGGGTCGGCGATGTGAGAATTAGTCCCATGTAATATGTGATTGAACCTTTCGAGGTTTGACTTCGGAGGCACCTTCGCCACACCAATTCTGCCTGCCACACTGTTCAATGCTGCTGTTATAAGAGTAATCTACGTATTATGGCCATTCTCAATTACGACTTCAATCATATTTGGAGTTGACTACAGATGCTCATAAGGAGGTGACCAACTACCATCAAAAGAACTCGACGCTTATTTGCTACTTTATGCTATTATAAATTTAATAATTAAAAGAAATGTAATATAATGAATATAAGAATAAAAGCGTTTTCTTATATACGCACATAATATGTTATACTTAGGCGTCATTAATACAATATTTTTTGTATGCATTAAAACAAACGCTTGACAAACTACCAATAGACGAAATTAAACACTACAAAAAAGTTTGAATAGAAACACTTAAGTTAAAGTAATAAATATGTGTTACATCGGCGCGCACCACTTCATCCCACGCTAATGAATTAAATGTTACATTAGCGCGCGCAACTTCGCCCACGCTAATGAATGATGTGTTACATGGACGCGTGCAATTTCATCTAACGCTAAAAGAACTTATCCGCTTTCGCATCAAAAGAAGTATAACTTCATCGTATATTAGTTCAACTGTTCCAAGATATTAAAAAATCTATTTATTGCTGGCAGAGACAGAATTAATTTTGGCTTCTCATGCCTTGGTACCTACATAGGTAACATATTATAAGCTTTTAAATGGTAATTATTTTTAAATTATTTACAAATTAAAGACATACATATTAAATTTAGTTGTTTGATGTATTTAGAATGTTATTCAAAAAGTCATTTGTAAAGCATGTTTAAATAGTTTGTATTTTTTCTCAGTTTATAATGGTCATGGGTATGGAAGGGCGAGGCTTCTTGCCACAGGAATTGCAAGGGTAGGTAGGTAGGCTAGATAGACTTCAACCACTGAGTATTGGTAAAATATTCTATGAACAGAAATAAAACAAAAAATAACTACATATTGTCATATAATAACACCAAGGAGCAGGCAAAACATTATATAAAAAACACGCCCATATTTGGAACATTTAACACTTTGACTGTGGCAAACGCACCTGTCATGTTTTGCTGTCCGTGCCACCCGTACTGCTCGCACTCATACGGTGTGTGCCGCCGTACTGAAACACTTCTGTTTTGTTTGCGCGACGCACGGGTAAGTTGTTTCGAATATTAGGCGCCGCAGTCAATGTGTTAAATTTAACCAGGCTTACAAGTCGTCTAGTGAATAGTCTTCGAAATCAAATATACAATTGAAATATATTTAACAATATTGTAGACATTGATCTATTTTTCAATTGTACGGTTCCACTGTAAAGTTTGACATTCTGAACGTACACACTCACACAATTATGGAAACGTCACATCAATTCACCGTGAATATATCTAAAATTCCCTCCACAAATCTGACATTGAATCGACTCGACATCGAAATCGACATTGTTACTTATGTAATTTTTTTTATTTCTAAAGCAATAATTGTTTGACTATGATTTTCTGTACATAAAGTGCCATTTTGCATATAAAGTACCATCCGTATGTTATAGGAAAGCAAATATGCTTTCCTCCCTTGAATCTGGTATATATCCTATATCCTAGGATCAATTATCAAAATTGACATTAAAATTGAAAACTTTATGTATCTATTATCTATATTTATAGTTTTTTTTTGTCATATGATATTTAATTTGCATCCAAATTATTTTTCTGATCCAAAGTATCCGATTTTTTTTTTGTTGTTTGTTCTAAATTACTTATATTTGACTACCATTAAAATTACTTTTCTGATCTCTCTTATACACAAAATCATATTTCTATACAACTTAATAATAATAACTGTCAATTCAGTATCAAAGGCCTTTAAAAGATGATCGTCGACAAAAAAAAAAAAAAAGCTTATTTAATCTTTGATTATGATACAGAACACTTATTTCGTAAAATGTAACCAATCTAGTCACATTTACATCCAATATAATAAATCGTGTTGAAAGATTTAAAATTAATATATACGATTTTATGTTATACGTGCATACCTGTAGTATTATTGCAAATATATTAAAAGTAATCAAAAGTAAAATGCTTTATTTATTTAAATGTTTCTCATTATCTTATCAGTGGCGTGGGCTACGCGGTCTCTCGACGTCCGCTTCGCACACTAAAAGGAGCCTCGCGGGAAGCCTTTTTCGTGCAATGCACGTGTTGACTTAAGGTCAAACACAGTGAACTATTAGACCAGGCCAGGAAGGCCTAAAATATTCTGCCTAAAGTAGGTAGTCCAAGACACCGTTGCCAAACGTCAAATCATTCTTTGGGCTATAATTATTCTAATTTTAAAATTTTGTTTTATAAAGTAAATCAGATCATCGAGCTAGTTGCCTGAAAGAAAATACACATGTTATTTTTATATTTTCCCCTTTCCTGTTTCTCCCGCGGCCGTATCCCGTCACATACAATTTTAAGATGATCTTGGCAACAAGTAAAGATCTCGCTGATGCTTCTGCGAAACGTCCAGATTAGTCCACGCTACGCCATTGGATTAGCGTAATAAAGTTACAGTGTTAAATATTGAAATTATAAAACCTTAAGAATTTTAGTTCTAATTAGCAAACATTGTAGTAACAAGATATAAATATTCTTCCTTTAAAAGAGCTGTTGTGAATCTGAAAGGTCTATGTCATATATTTTGATTTTATGTTTGATATTAGCAAAAGAGCGTGTAGTCCACCTGATGTTAAGTGTCACCGCACCCCCACATCTAAACCCAAACAAAACTGAAGCTCTATCTGATGTCGTATATAGTTGCATCACTACTGAAGACTAAGATGGTCGCCTTGCTGTAAGTGTGTCGGCAACCGTAACACTCCAACCGAAACAAAAACTGCTTTGCGGCGGATTATGAGGGCAGCGATGGTACTTCCCCGGACGAACTTGTTCTACCATCTATTAAATATTATTGAACATAAAATGATATGAATGATATTTCAAACTTTATTGATTACAAAATCAATCTTAAAGCATATTTAAGAGTTCCTTTCTGTTAAGCTTCGAACCAGTGTTGCGTGGCAGCGCTTCTATGAACCTAACGCCGCCAGCAAGTCGCATACGTGGCGACACCTGTGAACAAAAGTCCAACCATTATTCTCTTTAAATTAATCTGTATAACATGGCAATTAGCAGCGATAGCCTCGTGGTTGAGATTTCGGCCTCTCACGCTGAATGTTCGTGATTCGAATCCCAAACGCACCTCTGATTTTTCGAAGTTATGTGCGTATTAGAAATGAATATCACTTGCTCTAACGGTGAAGGAAATCAACGTGAAGAAGCCTACACACCTGAGAGTTCTTTGTGAAGCTCTCGAAGGTGTGTGAAGTCTATCAATTCGCACTTGGCCAGCGTATTATGAACTGGTCTAATCCTTCCCATTCTGAGAGGAGATCCGTGCCTAGGTTAAATGAACCACTAACCTGAGTATTGACGTATTGCATTATCTGCTCAGCAGTGACATCTACATTAGGTTGGAGAACCACAAACGCAGTTGGCGCTTGACCGAACTCCTTGTGAGGGACTCCTACCACACCGGCGTCGCGGACCGCCGGGTGTTGCAAAAGCACTGCTTCCAGCTCCGCTGGTGCCACCTGTGATCAGAAAAAGACATTTGTTTTCTATTCAAGTCATGGAAGTAGCGAACGGTTTTAATAGGTGGTAGAAGAATAGTTCCTCTGAGGAGATAACACTGCCGCCCTCATAATCCGCCGTGAAGATTTTTTTTTATGTTTGAAAATTAGTGGACGATTTATGGGGGCAGTGGTGGTACCTCCCTGGACGAATCTATGCTACTTAGTTCTACCATCTATGCATCCGACCGTCCCAGTCCTTTGTTTGAGGTTAGCCATGGGTGCCCATGGGCTGCAGTGCCCACTTAACATCATGTGGCATGCATTTTCGGTTGCTACTTATCAAACTAGAAAAATAAAAATTGAATAAAAATAAATAAAAATAGAACAAATAAATAAGAAAATAATCAGCCATAGCACATCTGTAAGTAAATCCATAAAGAAGGCAAACATCGTGAAAAAACCAACACACCTGAGAGATTTTGTAAAGTTTTCGTAGGTGTGTAAACTCTAACATACGCATAAAGGGATACCATTTACAGGCCTAGTCCTGCTTAAAAATCGATTAAACGCGTTGCAACTAATGCCTGGAATGGAACACCTCGAAGAGAATCTGCCCTCTGTTTGACTTCAGTTTGCTGGTATACCTATAACCAGCTTGCAGTAGTGTGAAAGACTACCTGATATGAATTGAATTTAATAAGCTCCTTCACTCGATCAACTATGAAGAAATATTTGTCCTCGTCGTAATAGCCAATGTCGCCAGTTTTAAAGAAACCCTCCTCGTCCATATAGTCTCCAGATGTGTCTCCGATGTAGCCTGGAAATATATAATCGGCACAAATAAATGAGTTAATATTGTGGTACGTAGCTTTTATGGTCTGTGGGTTGTACCACAGTTATGCTATGTAGGTCGTACCACGGTTGTGCTCTTTGGGGCGTGCTGCATTTGTATATGTATAGCGCACCGGTTATACCTGCAAATTTGCTATTTTTCGAAGGGTACAACTTAAAGTTTTTCTACACACACACAAACACAAATTTGAAGGTCTATTATTATGCACTTGTACATTTGGAATTTTCAGTGTTAGCAACGGATATTATTGGCTGACACTTGACATTAAGATGTCAAGCGGTAGAAAGGTATCTTAATAAATATTGAGGGTTATCTATAATTATGAATATACCTGCGTTTCCTACGGGGACGTCCATCGACTTCGTTAGAAATATCCCGGAGTCGAATGACCACGGGATCGTGGTCATTCGACACAGGATTCTTATAGTCTCGCTCGGGTTTTACTTATATCCGCATTAAGTTAACATTGGAGGGTACATGTCGAAAACATTTCTACAAATCCGGATATTCTGTCGTAATTACAAGAATAACGTACCTTTCATGAGCGTTGGCGACTTGAAGCAGATCTCGCCACGTTGATTTGGACCAAGAGGCTCGCCTGTATTTAGATCGATTATCTGTGACAAGATAAATTAGAAAATAACTAATAGTGCTTTCTATAATAACAGCCCCCACACGCGGATTTCTATATTACTTTCATAGGTAATAGAATTAGTTCGACGAGGGAGGTACCACTGCCATCACAATCCGCTGTAAAGCAATACTTGTGGTTCGGTTGGAGAGGTGTGATTGTCGGATACACATTCAGCGGGGCGACCGCAGAAGTTGGTATCGCGCCACCTCCTGATCCAGTCGCTGGATAAATTTGTGGCTCAGTTTGCGCGTCGTATATACGACCGCATTGACCAAGGACTACTCTCCTCTCAGGAGGATTGCGCTCACCGCGATGACCTACCTAAAGGCAGACCGCCTCTAATGGAGTTGTTGGGTCGGGCGTCTCCCGACCATCAGGAAGGTGACTGTTGACCGTGGTCAATTCAAC
Organism: Phareas burnsi; assembly: GCA_018249415.1. Lineage (NCBI taxonomy): Eukaryota > Metazoa > Arthropoda > Insecta > Lepidoptera > Hesperiidae > Phareas > Phareas burnsi. The sequence continues at coordinate 1,816 of DWKL01000149.1, read as the reverse complement.
ACCACCCGCTCCCCTGAATAGGGTTGGTTATTTCTACAATCTATTAAAAGTTTTCTGAAACTGACCTTAAATATAAAAGACTCTGCGGCGCACCCAACACTGCCCAACTTGGGACCTTTAGGGGCCCTTCTGTCGTGGCACAGGCAACCGGCCTCCGACATGCCGTAGTACTGTGCAACATGTTTCAGATTTGGCAATCTGAAATAACAACATATAAACTTAGGAATTCGTTTAAAAGTGGTAGAACCTTCCGACCTGTAATAACCTAGTGGTAAGATTCCGGCCTCTCCATTAGTGTCCGGGGTTCGAATACCGCACGCACGTCAGATTTTTCGAATTTAACGTGTGTATAAGAAATTAATGTTTGAAAAGTAGCAACCGAGAGTGAGCGAGCCACCTAATATTAAGTGGTCACTGCAGTCCATAGACACCTATATCCAGTCTCAAGCAGAATGGGAGTTCTATTTGACTGAGGGCTATGATGGTCGCCTCGCTGTAAGTGCCCGGCAACCGCACCTCTCTGAAGTCCACCAAACCACACTTGATCAGCGTGGTGGACTATGACCTAACCCTTTTCATTCTGGACACCCGGGCTCTGCAGTGGGACAGTAAATTCCATTCGTATTCGCCATTCAAAAAGCTTTCTCCCTAAACGGTTACCAAACAATAATATCTGTACACACAAAATATTTCATCATCATCATCATCATAATCAACCCATAAATATCCTCACTGCAGTGCACGAGTCTCCTCTCAAAATGAAAAGCGTAAGGCCATAGTCTACCACACTGGTCAACTGCGGATTGATAGACTTCACTAACCTTCGAAAACTATACAAAGAATTCTCAGATGTGAAGGTCTCACGATGCTTTCCTTCACCGTTAAAGTGACTTATAATTAATCTCTAATACCCACATAACTTCGGAAAATCAGAGGCGCGTGCGGGATTTGAACTCCGGATACCACGTGGAACGCCGGAATCTTAACCACTACACTATCTCTGTTTTCAAAATATTTACCTTCTTTTAATAGTGTCAATCAGTTGGCTGTCAAAGGTAATGCTAGTGGAAATGAGATACTGGACAGAAGATACATCGTACTGATTCAGGATGGACGACTTCACCATCTCCACCACTGTTGTTGGCGTGAGCTGCATAGCGTTCACCTGGAATTTGTGGCAATGATGTAACGGTAGCCCATCTACCGTCCTTAACACTAGAAAGACGGGCGGTCTTTCGACCCATTTTTGAAGTTCAATAATTCCAAAACTATTTAATTTTCTCCTACATGCTCCCGTCACTTTTAATTTTTATTCCGTCTTTTATATAGATGACAATATTTTTTTCATCCAATGCTTATTAAATGAAAGGGTCAGGTAAATTTTTCGTTTTTCTAAAATTAAGTTGAAATGCCGTTATCCAACATTCACCTAAATTTCGTCATTTTGAAGATTTCGAAATCAGTGAAATACGAATTAAAAAAGTATCTATTAGATCTATTTTTGATACCTAAAACTTGCGCATCATCATCATCACCATCACAATCTCCATCAATCCATTAATGTGTCTGCTACTGGACATGAGTTTCCACGCTGGCCAAGTGCGGATTGTACAAACAACTCTCAATGTGTAGGTGTCACGATGTTTTCCTTCACCGTCAAAGCAAGTGATAATTAATTTCGAATACGCACATAACTTCGAAAAACAGACGTGCGGACGGATTGGAATCCCGGATATTGTTGGTGCAACATATAGATAAATAGAAAATAAATATATGACCACTTGCCTTATACGTCTGTATAGCTTCGAGGAAGTCC
>DWKL01000148.1:0-23497 GCA_018249415.1 Phareas burnsi | reverse complement strand
GTGTACATGTAGGAGAGGATGGCATTGGTTTGTTGGTAAAATGTAATGTTTGTTATTCTCGGACCAAAATGTAGTTGTTTTCAAGAGAGGAGATATGTGCCCAGTAGTGGGATAGTAATAGGTTAGTGATGAAGATAATACTATCTTGTTATACAATAATATATGTATATGTCGAAGTGGCGGATGCTCGCGCCAGCGCTAAGTCCATTAAAAGTAGCTCCATTAATGAAGAACTTTTCTTGTAGGAGTTTCAGAAAGATTTAGATGCCTGTAAGTAGCACTTAATAAATACCAACATTTGTCTAAAAACTGATGTTAAATGTCAACACTATATTTTATGTACATATTTTGTTAATAAAAAGAGATTATTTATACGGGTTCATAAAGGATAAGATATAATTATTCCATAAAATGTATAGTATAAGAAATAAAATGTATTAATATTTGTTATATAACAATACGGTAAAAATTTTAAGTTTTGTGATACAAATAAAGCGTAATTAAACCAAATCTCAATGTACATTTATTTTCAGATCCTTTTCCGGTTCTTATTATGAAGGTAATTTTAGGCAATGCATTGACGAACTGGTTATTGTACCAATATATACAATATTAATAAACAAAAAACCATACACAACGTCTACGATTAAATTATCAAATTAAACCAACGGGAATAATGGAAAAGTTATTTAATAATGTGCCTACGTTGTCAGTAAATTTCGATTTGCTCACTAGTCTTACATTAACTTAAGTTTAAAGTAATAATACAAGCTATTAGTTATTACTAGAGATGGTATGTGTTATTTTGACAAATATTATATAGTATTTATTTATCTACTGTGGCCATATTCAATATATATTATTATACTCTGATCAGAACAATACTGATTTTTTTACAAAATACTGTAGCATCTTTTTAGGATGCTTTGACAGAATTTTTAATTATCTGTGGCGATATGGGTTACAAGATAAAAAAATAGATGGCGTTGGTGCCATTCCGGTCGTTGACATGATTGATAATTCAATTCTCTCACAAACAGCCAAACGAACTAGCGAAGTAGTCAAGACCGTGTACGACTCGAGGAACGGTGGTTAAGGCGGGAGGAACGACAGGACGAGGCGAGGGGATCGAAGAGGGGAGGACCATTGGAGGCTCGCATTCATTCATTCGTTCGCCGTCCATCGACCGACTCGAATCATTTGTAGCGCCGCGAACGGCCAGACAAAGGATTTTTGGTGAATCATGTAAATCCTAACATAAAACGTGAATACAATAAATAAGATAAGCTCCAGTGGCGTACAGACATTACTAATACGGTCAGATTCGAAAGGATACATTGGGCCGCGAGTCGGTATCGACCTGAATCTGTGGTGTTTATTTATGTTTAACGAACGGGTATCTCCTGGTGTTTGTTTTGCAAACCGATAGCATACCTGCGATCAAAATAGTAAAGGAAGTGGTGTCAGGTGGTGGTTCCGGTGAAATCGTAATGTGGTGTGTGCGATGAGAAGCAGCGCGATGTGGAAGGCGGTGGCGGTGAGCTGGCTGGTGGCGTGCTGGGCGGGCGGCGCGGTGGCCGACTCGTGGCTCACGGACATCGGGCACAATCTGCGCGCCGAGATGTCGGAGGTCATGGACATGGGTTCGTGGAACTACTCCACGCCCGTCATCAACGCCACCTACATCGCCAAGCTAGAGTTCGATATGCGGGCGATGGGGCACCTCTACAATTCGACGCATGTGATCATCGATGTCATCGCCAATAAGCAGGCATACCCAGCAGGTAGGATACTTTCAATTACAGTAATTTAATGTTTATCTGGCTATCCGGAAGTTAATAACTGCAGTCAGAAACCTTCCAGGGAATACTAAATGATACTACAATAATATTAATTTTTTATGTACCTACTTAATTGATTTTTTTACATGTAGAATAAATGCATAAAGCCACAAATCTTAATTGTTATATAAACTATGGTTCTAATATTACCTTTCTTCATTAGCAATAAATATCCTCTTACAAGTACATAAAGCTAGACATGTATATATATCATTATATTAAGGACATGTTTTGCAATTTCAATGTGAAATGCGAGCCATATCTTACACAGAAAGTGTGTGCGGGCAGAAATGCCAAACATTACCACACAATGGGCTTCAATGACAACTTGGCTCGCAACCCGATCAATAAGTGTAGCGGAACAATGGTTGCAATCTAAATGTATCACCATATTTTCTTCTGTGGAATATAGTAACAAATAACAAGTTATTTTGTTTGGACGTCCATAGCATAGTAATTATTATATAGTTTTGTAATGGTGGCAACAAAGTTGTAGAATCTAAATAAATTAATAAATGATAAACTTTATTATCTTGGTATTAAAATTTACACAAGATGACATAATAAATACTGGAGTTATTAATTGTTGATTAGGATATACAAGATTATAAATTAAGTATTACTCGAAAAAAAGATCTATATATCGTTTTAATTGACTTCGGAAAGGAGTGACGTACTCTATTAGTTGCATATATCTTTTTTACAAAGTTAGTGCTACTAGAACACCCATACGTTACACATAATAATAAATGAACCTTGGTACCTTTTTGCCATTTCTGTTTGAGTCAGTGCAGGTAAGGAACAACTGATCGATAACATTATTTTTACTTATATAATCATCTGTATAATTATTATATTTGTTTACTTATGAACAAGTAAGAACAATAACCTACCTCTTGGACATTAGAAAATCTATAATTATCAATAACAATCTATTGAAGTATTCAAAGGCTTTATTTGTCTATGAACATATCTCTGTATATCACTAGAATAACATGACCATAATTATATATGACCATATATTATGTAAGACCATAATTACATAAATAAAAGGATTCAGAGTTATTATGGTTTTAATTACAGAGAACTTGCAATATATATAGAGCCTCTGGGCTATAGTAAATAATGGATTTTATAATTTCCTGCCCAGGATTGTCCTTGTTTTTAATAATAATATATATATATATACATAAATATGGCTAAACTGAATGCCTTATGAGCACCCATTACCCTTTACAATATATCCATTCTGCAACTGTATTACTTTAAAATTAATTTACGCTAAGTTCTGAGTGGCTAGTGAATACTGAAATAGTATGTAGAACCAAAAGTGAATATCAATTTTATCGTGATGGATACAGCAGCGGATGTACAGAAATATCTGCCCGACATTTGTGGGGGGCATGTTCAAAAACAAACAAGTGAGCTTCCAATAAACTAATCTTTAGGGAATACACTTCCATAAGTTAATTATGATAATGCACACATTTATTTGGTGAATGTTTTTTTATTTCTTTATTGGATCACAAATGTAAGAAACAGCAGATACAGTGAAAAAATTTATATATTTACAGATGTTGGGTTACTGTTTTCCCAGTTAAAGGTAACCACAACATGCTTTGCAATTGTTACTGACAAATATAACCAAAATTCATTTTAAAATATCACAAAAATCAATGTAAGCAATTAAAAATCAACACATTACTGCATGAATATAATTTTCTTAACCTTGGCTATAAAATTGAAAATGCTATCGAAATAATCAAGGCCTAGATTTATTTTGACGCATTCGTTATGCAGACGAGAAGTGCTGTTCAAACAATTGAACAGATAAACAACAATGTTTATCTGTTCAACTATTGTTGTTGTCAAATTGTACGTCAAAGACTGGTTTCAAATAATTTTAATGGATTTTTCGGTATTCTGGCTAGAACATTGTAGGATACGTTTAGGAAATATAATCCTATAGTAGGTGGTATTAGAATCTGACTGCGAGCATCGTCCAGAGCATATCTCGTATTAACGTTTCATGTAGACGAGATCATGTCTTCACTCTATACATAAAGTATGATACTTTATGTATAAAGTTTTTGGGATCAGAAATAGCAAACAGACAAGACAGGTTTTGACAAGAATTGCTTCCGCTGAGGACTGAGTTGGAAACACACATTACTTATGGGCGGTAGAACTAGAGTCCGACCGGAAAAGTACAACCACCAACCTCATAATCATCAAACAATTCCTATGTTTTGGATGCAGAAGTGTGGTTAGTAGCGATATATATAGGTTGTAGCGAGGCCATCAAATCAATCCTCAAGATTACGTACACATCTGCGTAGGACCTCAGATAGAACTTTATACTTGTGTGGAGTTAAATGTGGGTGTCCATGGACAGAAGTAACCACTTAAAATCAGGCGGCCTGAACGCTTGTTTGCTACTCCTCTCGCATAACAGAAAACAGAAATAGGATTATTCACATGACTAGCAAACTAATAAATACCCTTGTTGTATTTTCCCTATTAGAACTTTGGTTCCTAATGTATTTTGCTCCAGACAGACATTTCTACTTTTAACCAGGATCACAAAGTTCGAGTATCGATCTAGGTGGATCCAATAAAACACGTCGCGGGCTATATTTTAGTTCTCAGCCCTTCTATAATCTACGGATGCAGACCACTGGCTGAGAACCAATGCGCTAGATTCTTTACAGATTTGTTTTCAGCTACAGGCGTAAATTTGTAAACGCTGTGAGAAATAAGAAATGTATTGTATCTAATTACTGAGCGTGGAATATATATAACTATAGAATAACATTTAAAATTCTTTATCATAAAAGATATTTTAAAGTATTTTAATGCTCATAAATAATAAAGGGAGGTCATGAGTACAGTTACGAGTCTCTGCCGATTGCTTTACAATGGAGATAGTCGAGGAACAATGGGATCGGTTAAAAATGGAGCATATCGCCGGCGGCCGCTGCGACCGGGTGTGGTGCCGCTCCTAATGAGAATGCGTCAAGAAGGAAATATCACGCAACTGCTCAGGGCTTCAATTACCTCCAATTACTGTGACCGAACAGTTTGCCGGAGAAACGGACGCTCTGTTATTTTTTATAGGCATTTCATTTTATACATAAGAATACTGGACCAATATTATAGATTGGACAATATACGATCCTGAGTTTGTAGAAAACTTATTGCTAGTGTTATTAGTCAAAACTTGGAAGAAAGTATAATCTAAACATTTTTATATGAGCTTGACACTTACTATGTTGTGTTTAAATCGAGTAGTTCCTTGCTCAGTTTGGAATGTTAGTTTTGATGGAAAACAACTTAATAGAAAGTGTCTTGTGTGAGAATGTGAGAAGAGGAGTGCAGCAGATGCAGACGGCGACGCGCCAACCCTGCGTTGCGTTACGCGTTAGCATAATATATGCGCGGCGCGACGCGCAAGGTCGACGGCCGCGCCCTCGCGCTCGCCGCGCGTCTACCGGTGCACGCGCACTTGATGGATGCCCAGCTGTTCCGACGAATACCCCTAAAAACTAGCGCGCCATAGATGACCGCTTTTAATCGGGCCATAGTTTGCAAAAATAGAACATGTTTTAATAAATTATGTGAGGCCAAGCGCAGGCGCCGCTTTTAGTCGACCTGCAGAAATAGAATATGTTTTAATAAACGAAATAAAAGAAAAAAGTAAAAAGTTGTACAAAAATCGGTCCTACGAAAATCTGTGCAAGTATGAGAGGCACCTGCCGACGCCATTCGATATTTGTTTGCGATATCGAAGGTGGAAGATAGAACATGCAAGTGAATAGGCGCTAACGCATTTACATGACATGTCCGTCACTGAAGTTGTGCCGCACATGCTCTTCACTGATGTAGAGCACAGTTCATAGTCGATACATATGCGTTGAGTCGACGTATAGTCCACCCGGACCCACCAGTCGGATGCGGACTTTCACCGACTGAAATCGGCCGACACAAATCGTTGACCGATAAAAAGGGGCCCTGTATGGTAGGCTTCATTCAACCACTAATATATTTGTCATCTTTAGGATATGTTACGATAGGTCAGGTTAGGTTATGTGACACGAACTTTAGCGACGGTCGGATCGTTCGACTCGGCTAGGTGGATACGCAAAGGAAATCACAAAGTTCATCATCGGTCTTAATATACATATACTGTGAAGTAGCTCAGTTGCGAACAATTAACAATTGCGAAAGATTTATCACGTTTGCATATATATTATTGTAATTTCCTTTAAAACTTCCGCATTACGCATCCTATAAGGGCGAATTGACGCCATTATCATCAATGCGTAATGAAATTTACATTAGCATCATTTACTTGGCCTGAAATATTTTTCCTCTAAAATAATGGTGTACTTTTCTTAGAAGTTTTTTTATGTGTCAGTGAAACTTGGTTACTCAAGGTACTCTGTCCAGCTTGCGAATTGATTAGAGTTTGTAATAATCCTCTGCAATGGTCCATCCTAGAAAGGTGGTTCTGTCGCCGCGTTGGACCGTGATGGTAACTGCAGTGAAGGAATAACTCCGTAGGGAGACGCTATTGTTCATCCCACCTATTATTCTCCTTGGTCGCCTCCATGAGCGTATCCAATTAATATTTAGTATAAGTAGCGTAATTTAATATTTAGCATAAGTATTTTAGTTACGATTGACATAATTCGTTACTTAAATGTTCTAAATCTTGTGTGTCTGAACAAGTCGACACTGTTCAAGTCTTCAGAGATATGCCAGTTATGGCTATTTCAATAAACGTGGATACGATTACTAATTTTCTACGTGTTTGAACCCACACCAAAAAATAACCCATTAAGAAAGCTTAACACGACCTTTTTCTAATTGAAGATGATGTGGATAGCAGTAAAAAACTTGTGTACGGATTTATTGCCGGCACTGCCGCAGACTACACAAATGGTGAGGTCGCAACAACAGACTGCGTTGTACGGAAATAGATGTACAGTTAACGCGGCCCAGCCGTTACACTGGCGCGCTGACTCCATCTTGTTACTGTGAAATGAAGTCAAACGAAAACATTAAACTAAATAAATGTTCTACTTATTACACTTGCGCTCGTGTATTATTCAAATACTAATGCCGAAAGGTTTATTGAATAAATAATTTCTGTTACAAGATAACATCACCGTGCGTATACCGATGGACTGTTTTGAAACAAAGCAAAATTACTTTTTGTACGATTTGTGGTATCCCCTTCTGTAGTAATTCGACTATAGAGTCCTGTACAATCCACTATACTCGCATTATGCATGCCATATTTACATTACAGATTATCTTAACACAGTGCCGAAAAGATATATTCCCATTTCACAGCACTATATGCTTTAATCGTGACGTCATGACGGAAGGACTTCTTTGATCTCAAAATTATTGCAATTTAACTACGCTAGTCGTGAAACTGTAAAGGAATATTAGTCAGACATTTTTGAACACATGTCAAAATTCCCGGATGAGTAAACTTTATCTAATATTTGTTTTTTGATAACTGAAATTAATTGCGCAGCGTATGTTCATTAATAGTATATAATATAATATACGCGCCGAACTTGCTTTAATACGGACAATCAAGACGAAAATATAAATTCATATGTATTTGGGCAATTATTGCTTTTATCGAATTCGATAAGATTATTCTTGTAAAAATATTTATTATACTATAGACATAAAATATGTCTTATATTTTATGTTTTACTTCTATAATTTTGTTTCTTCCTTTACTTTTGAATTTGTTTTATGAAAAAGTTACTTCACTAAATTACCTCCTTCAAAAGGTCGAAACTGCCATTTAAGAAAATGATCTTACAAAGTTTCGACAAAAAATGAATTGCATCTCTTTGTATCTCTTGGCCCACTTCGATCCAGGATCTGCACTGAAGAGTGACTGATTTCCACGACCAGTTTTGTAGCATGTCTGTTGAAATGTAGGTAAGTTAGTTTGTAGGCTTACGTAGTCATTGTGCGGTCGTGTCACTCGGGAGGGGCGTGTAGGACGATATTAACATAATGTTAATGCTGTCTTCTGAATAGTGCGCCTGGTTGTAGGTTGAAATTGAATTTTTTTTGTGTGTATATAAGTTTCTAATTATGAGAGAAGCTCCGGTGGCACTTAATCCGTTGTCTGCGCCAATCACCAAAATTCAAATAAAAAAAATGGAAATATGGTTTGTCCATTGTGAGAATGTACAGACGGAACAATATTGTCACACTAACTGTGTATCTCATAGGTACCATACCAGATGATTGACCTGGAGCTTTACGTTAAGCCAAAAGGTAAATAGGATATTTTATGAAGGACCAGGAAATAAAAAAAATGGGCTAGGACCTTTAAAAAAAAATTCATGACGATACATTATTATACACGATATAATATACCAGTACGATATTAGTCTTAGCACATAGACATTCGTCTCAGAAGATAGGATTAACGTATTTCTAATAGTGCACTTATTAAATAACATCTACCGGTGACAATACGGACACATGCATAACGTAGCTCGGCCGCCCAGATCTAATCTCAGATTATATAATTGTACGTCTATATAATTGGGGATCTATGTATCATCCTATACACCTATCCCCGAGTGCAGCTCGCTCAATCAACCGGTACGGTATTGTCAGAGCTTACGTCACGGCCGCTCGACGCCTTTCGACAGCGTCGATCTCGTGCGCTTTCACTGCGCTGACGCAGCGTTGCAACACTTGCAACCTTTGTAGCAGCTGACGATCGATATGTTAGGCCTCTGCGGCTGTGCTAATTATAAAAATAAGATTTCGTCTCTGTCTCGTCGTGTACTCTACATTATAGTAGTACGTATCGTAGTAGAATCGTACATAACTAAGTACATCTTCGATGTTCGTGCTCGTGTTTCCTGCGAAAGTTACCTTCCGAAGTAAGTTCAGTATACCGGTTATTCGATAAATTTTCTTCGAGAACAACGCTGCTTAATTTTGTTGGTATTTTTATGTAACTGTTTTACATCACTGCGTCTGGTTTCGACAGAATTCATTTCGCTCCGTGAATAATTGTATTGTAATGTAAGATAATAATAGTATACGCAACTAACTGAAATATCTGATCTCCTAGTAACGACGGACCGCCGTTGTAGGCCTATGCCATTCTTTCTTAAGAGTTAAAGCGATTTGAATTTAAATTATTTATTTGTGAACTAACTCGTGCTCTGCGTACGTACAAAGCATATCTACATTAAACTGTTGTACTAATGAAAAATATATTTTAACTAGGATTAATGTTCGGTACATAGAAAACCTATTTAAATATTAATTCATAATGAGACCAAAACTAAAAATTAATGTCGAAACCACGTGATACGAAGTCAATTTTATCTCTATTAATTACTTCAAACTTAAAGTAAATTGACTTCATAAGCATCAATTTAATATACATTTATCAATTATAAACTGAGCAATAAATATACTCAAATCCTCAAGAACTTTCTTGAGGAAATCTTTATCCAGGTAAAAAAAGCCTTCTTTAAAGCCGTTCAGTGGTTCTTGAGGTAATTGAGGTAACTACCTGAACCTTTGCCCAGTCTGGTTACGGCCACAGAACAATATAAATTAGACCTCTCTCTCGTTTGCTGTACTACCTTTAGAGAGGTCAAGTTTGTACTTAGGTTCCAGTTACCCAATTTTCATATATTATATTATATACAGAAAGTTTCTCCGTAAAAATCAAACAGAGCTTGCAAAAGGAGACCAGCAATTTTCTCGACATCAGCATGTCGTGAGTCATGGGCACACGTGTACGTGAATTAAACTATGAAGTATTACACGAAAGTCGTATTGCATTTAATTATAAATTCCACATTACCCAAGTCACAGATGATTTAAACAAACTCTTACTCAATGATCCTCGATACGATAAAAATAAACAGTTACTTGAAACACTGGCTGCGAGCGGTTTTATTCGCGCGTTAATGCGGAAGCGATGATATTATGATAAACAGAGTCGGATTGAGAGCTCTCGAACGTTGGAAAGGACATGGGTAGCGTTTGTATTGCTGGTGGAAACTGGCGAACAATACGATGCCCCCGTTCGATTACAAACCGATCGAGCGTGCGTAATAATATGTGTAGGGTGCATCATGAAATGGGCAGGCACAGACCAGACGGGCCAGATATTGAAGAAATATGTATATGTTATGGATCGTTTAACTCTATAGTAAGTTTAAGCATTTAATTAATTATTAAAATAATGAATGGAGGCTCTCTGTTCGTCGCGTATATTTTTTATCTTATTATTGTCTTTTATGTATATTCCGATTTCCTTTGCTTGTAAATAGTTCGATTGTTTATATAGTATACATTTGCGGTAGTCAACAATCAAACTAGTTAAAATCTGCTGATGTATAGTTACGGATTAGAATTGATTTCCTCAAGACTACGCTGGTACTGCTTGCAAATAGTGGTCCGCTGCTAATAAATATATAATGTGGGTCTTTTACAGAGACTCTCCATTAAACTTAGGATTCCAACTACCCAGACCTGATGATGCAAGGATACCGCTTGCCGTGAGCCCTTAGTAATAATAGTAAGCGCCAGTTTAAAATTACTATTTATAATGCAAACTCTTTAGTTGTATGCTGTAGAGGTGCTGCCAGTTTTTGAAGTTCCGGTTTTCAATAAGCGTTCTAGTTTTTAAACATGATTTTTAGTAAAATGTAGGCTCCAGCTCGTAAGAGTAGATGATGCAATAGTACTTACTTAGTCTAACTAACATTCCATAAAAATATTTTTACTTTGGCTTTTTACTTGATTTTGATGTCGGTTATAGATTTCGTCAATTTTTTTTCTATTTTAAAAGTTGTAGCGCTATATGGATGATGCCGGGGGTTTCTCTGATCCGTCGCCTTTCAAAAGGAATATCACAATCTCGATGTCGATACGGGTTCGACTGCGTCGGCGCTACTGTTACAACAATTTGCCTTTCAATGTTTTATATTAACAGTATTTTCACTGCTGCGTTTTGGTTTACTTGTATTACATAAAAATGTCGTCCACTGATGCTACCCAATTTACTGGTACAGCGAAGTGTAACGACTTGCCTGTGCATCCAACAAAGGCAACAAAAGTGGGCGAGTAGTAATGAGTAGTGCGGCGTGCGGCTAATTCGAGCGAACACGTGACACCTCAAGGTTACACGTACGACTGTTTGGCCGCTCGTTTGAGTAAATTGCTGTTGTGGACTAAATATTTACAAACTGTTGCTGCAGGCGTAAGCGAATATAGCTAATGTGTTGAGTAATGTGCGTTTATCGGTTTAACGGGCACCTACTTCCATACGCACGCGGCGTCCGGCGCTGGAAGGGAGGCTGTTTCAGCTGCTTTACTTTACTTGACTTTTAATATTTATTTGATAGAAGTGGCAGAGGGGCATGATGTGGTCTACTGACGGAAAAGGAACAGCAGCTCGTTTACTGGATTGCTCTTGAGAAACATTTTAGATCTGAATTTGATTTGTAGGCCAGAATGGGATTATTTCCCGACAGTGAACTGAGCGAAAACTATTGTATAACTTATCGTACTTTATCAATTGTAACCATTGCGATATTTATTTATTCCTATTTTTAAAATGTGCCGAACTGATACTTATAATCCAGGTTTAATTCAAATTATATTTTTCTTACCTCACTATATTATCCTCTTGCTTTTGTAATAGATGAGAACGCAACTAAGTTTGTAACATAAAGCACACTAAAGTTTCCAGACTTAGGAATGGAAATAGTTGATTTATTAGCGCCACAGCTGCTGCATGCCATAGTTCAGTGGTTATCGAAACGACTTGTACTATGTTTTCTACAGGTCTAACGAGAATAATCGACTTTGCAGCGAGATGATTGATAGAAAGGTGTCAGGGCCGGCGTCCGTTCGCTGCAGCCCGCCGCGTGCACGTTGCGAAACACATCACGCACATAATATGATGTCGAAGAAATAAACAATTTAAGTCCGTAATGATGGGTAATGTTGGTAGTTAATACTTTCCTCCTTAAAGTTCCCAAGGAACGCGACTTCGGTCGATGTTAATAATGCGTTATTTTTCTTGTTTATACATGGGATCTGATAATCGAATCAATGATGATTAAGACATTAATGAAAACTAATAATTGTGTTGACATTTAGATACATGGATAATGGGATTAGTACATTGTATTATCCTTTAATTGGACAATAAATGCTACTCTATTATTGTATGTCCATTTGTGGTCGGATCATGGCGGATATCTGTAAGAACTATGAGATTTATGCTATAATATGTTAACTGTAATATCTATGTTCCGCAGTTATTCGATTTAGTTTGATTGAATGTACATTAGAAAATATGCGGGTCAAATAAACCAATGTCAGATAGCTAGTTAAAACACGTTAGTGAACTTTAGATAGTTGGTTTCGGAATGCCGTCCGGCGCAGCGGCGGCGGCAGCGGCAACATATCTTTTTAGTTGTGTTCCAGCGCCGAGCTCATTTCGATTAGTACTTTACTTATTATTTGATTTTCTTGGGTAATAACAATTTTTTTTTCTCTGACACTAAAAGTGATGATGAATTCTCATTTTAAAGTACAAGTTTGTATCGGTAGTAGATCGGAGAGTCTGAGAAAGTTAGATTTATCGGAGTGATAAGTATAACGATGTTACTCTCTATAAAAACTTTCCTTCGCATCGTGAATGTCGCGTCAAAATTATTAGAATTAGTGCAGATAGACTGACAGATAAAAATAGAAACTGAGTTTTAATTTTTGTATTATACTTATAAGAAAATGAGTTTACAAAATGGCAGTTTGAAATCACAGAAGTCACTTCAATTTTATTTATTTGTGTATGAATAACATCTGTACATTAATTGCGATAGAACGTCGGTCGTTACTTCGAGGGTCTTCGCTCCAGTGTCGCAGTTGTAGAGCAGTCGCCAAGTGGTTCTGGTCTAATTTGGCAAGTCTCGCGGTCTCCGCGCTGATGTTCAGCCGTGCTGCGCCGACTCTGCCGGGAGTTTCGTCAAGTTCGTTGTTGCGAGTTGGCTTGTTAGATGACTTCTTGCATGTGGTTAGTTATTTCTCAGGTACTTGTAAGCGAATGTTGCCGACAGTGGTGACTACAAAGTACTACTACAACATTATATTAAATTTTACTCCGTTACTAATAACAATTTCGTAGAGAAAAAGTACTTGTGACTCTGCTCAATGTTGTTTTACAGGACCGTGAGCTTCCTAACAGAGATCTGGGTACGATATGCCCTTGCATAGTAAAAGGTTATTGACCTCAGTGAAATTATTTAAAAGGTTGTGCAATGTAAGGTTTAGCTGTATAATTTTATGACTGTAAGGATCAAATTGCGATTCGTATCAAAACGTCTTGTAGCAGGAGATTGTCCAATTACAGTTCGTAGAAGGACAACAGCTACTTGGTGCTCCGCGCGCGTGGGTGGCTGACCTGAAATTGAATGACAGATAAGATCCGAGATACACATCAATTCACTGCTATATATTTAAAGTAAAATGAACTCTCCAACATTACAATAAGATCCGTGTGAGCTTACATCGATATCCTGGTAAGAAAATATGACCAAATATTACATTATGTCACATTTTATAAATGCCAAGCTGTTACCCGCGACTAGGCCGGCATAATATTCAGAAATTAAATATATAGCTTAAATTTAATTTAGTGCTAGTTTGTGGAGTGGTGAATTGCGCGAGCCGCGATGTGCTGCATCCGCCGCGTGCCGTGTCGACCGCAAGCGACTAGCGAATAGCGACTCGGCTCGCATCTTGGAGTATGCAATCATCATTAGCCATCAGTCATTTATATGAAATAAACAACTGTTATTACATATTTTATCTTGGACTATATTTATAAATAGATACACGTACGAAATAATATAAAAATATTACTCACCTAAAGATGACCTCTTACTACCAGATATGCTGTTTTTACGTGAACATTGAAACTAATTGGTTACCTAGCTTTCGTGGCTATCCTCTACATAACACACGATTTCTTCGAAATTAGTTAAAAATAGTAAAACTAACTAATAAGAGGCGTTCTAATATAGCGCGACGATAAAATGGTTTATGCTCTTTTATTACTTTAGTAACATAAAATGTCGACTTGCAGTACCGTAGCACAATAAGCTTCTTCGAAACGGCGGCCCTTCCGTGCCCTTAAGTGAACACGGTAAGAGTAAAAATATGCTAGTTGTTTGCTTTAGGTGCGGCTGACACCACACACACCTGGGGAAGCGGACCGCTGCCAGCGCGTGTTTACTTTACTCATAAATTCTCATATTATGATCTGTGTGCTAAGGTGTCTAACCAAACAGAATAATGAATCACTATACAATATTTGTACAGAGACTTTAAAACAAAGTAAAAATAATGAGAGGTCTACTTTAACATAAAACTTTTTAATATATTATTATAATATGTCTTGCGATATGCTATCACTCCGTTTTGTTTACAATTTAAATTTGTCTCAATATTCTTATCTAAATTTTATAATTGATTATAAATCGAACTATTAATATCTCCATGTACTTGGATCCCCTTATAGCTGTATCTCTCCTTATATTTAACTTTCACATATGTATGTTTACAATAAAGTATGTATTTTCTATAGATACACCATTTACACGCGCAGCTTTTGTTAACTTAGAAGTCAATTGTATTGTATATACACATGATATGAAGCATTGTTAAGGTACAATCCAATGCAGACCAGCCTTCAGCTGCGAAGTTATTATTTTTCCGCTTCCAGACTGAGTGCGGACTGAGAGAAGTTGGTGATGCGATGCATAATTTGCGATCGGGGTGAACTGAACATTTAGTTAGGTATTTATATCTATTGCATTATATCATGTGATTATGGAAAATATGTTGCATGAACTGCGCGCCGATTATAATTATTAGACTGCGACCGGTCAGTGGTGGGCGCGCCGCGCAGTCCGTTTCCAAGTGGACTAAACATTTGCGCACAATTTGCATAGCGTATTCGTTTCAAAAAAAGAGTCATTGCAATTGATTGCTTTATTATGCTAAGTGGATTGATCGCTTGACACACAATTAATTATTAGACTGAAACAATTTGTCGAGGGGTGTAAGTAAATGCGATCACGATTGCAAGAAGTGCGATATGCGAAGCTATCGCTATTTGCATGTAACGGTTTTCTGCCGATTTCCAAATTAACTGAATGTACCTCGTTTTGTGGGATGAATATTATGAAGTCGTTATAGCTCTATTTAATAACGGTTTACTTTTCAGTTTCCCCCTAATGACGTTTACGTCATCGTCGCTGCGAGAACGTTTTATATTACGGAAGATTTGTCACAAATTCATGTCATCCCTTTGTGAGCAAAGCTTTTGTGCTTGTCTAAAACAACCCGGTATGGTTTGAAAGCTACCTGTGCTCATACATAGTGTATCTAGCTATACCGGGCTGGGATTGAATATGTTCACGGCACCTTAACGTTTTCGATCGAAACATCGCTTTGAGCTAATCTATCTTTGCATAAAACGTCAAAGTAGGTTCAGCCTTTTGTAACTTTTGCTCATGTACAGACAGAAAAAAAAACTGGAAATTGTCGTTACACTGTGAGTAAGCTGGCACTGGGAGTAAATGTTGAAAAATCCACATTACATAGCAAAAAGGATGTAGAAAAGAAAATCTCATCGCAAGTGTCCAAGTGTCCCGAGCGGAGGCGGCGCCCGGCAGCGCATCCGGGTAAATCACTATTTCCGCCCAAGAAATTCATGTCTGGTTACTTCCTTCTACGGAAAGTGCCCGTAGCCGTAGCCACTTTAATAAAATATTGTTGAAACTAACTCTGCTACAGAAGGTCGGTTCGAAAGTATTACATCACATTTTGTGCAATAAGTAGGTAATTTCTCTGAAGTTTTGTAATAAATATTTACATAATTCTAATTGTCTTAAATCGCGGTCAACACATTACACAAGTATCTATAATACACATTCATTATAGCCACGAAGCGCTACAGCATAAGCTCTTTCGATGTTTTTTAAAAGTAGTAGAAAGATGGGGAATTGGAACATTAGGAAAATAGCATACAAAAGTTAATTATAGTATCGTTAGTATTGCAACGTCGTGCCACAGAAAACTTGGCTCACATGTTACTTCCTAACTTCCTTCCACACACACTAATTCCTTCTCGCTCTTTTCCTCTTTTGACCGGAGGACGCCGGGGTGGCACTCGCCAGCGTTACCAATTTCAATTCATTTGGATACCAGAAAATTGTCGAGGTCTCGACTCACGCACATCACAGTTACCAAAACACAGTTAGTTTGTACAAAAAACTACAGTTAATGAGAAAATATCTACATACCTACACTAAATGAAATGTATATATAAGTATGGTTAAATCAAATGCTAAAAGGGACATTGTGTCTGGACAACCATTTCCAGCGAGGAAATTCTTTTTTACGGAACTTATTTTAAGTTGGCACTCGGAATGCGTTGAAGAGTCCGAGTATTGCAATCTTTTAGCGTGAAATATTTTTATATTAAAAGTTTTACTACAAAGAACTAGGAATTCTGAACAAAATTTTACAGTATTCTCGACACGACAAGAGTAAGTTTTATAGCTGTACCGACTGCCGTTTTCATCTTAACAATCGAAGGTTCGGAATTTTTCAACAATTTACTCGTATTACAACCCGTATCACCAGCTCGGAGATGTGTAAGTTTCTAAAATAAAAAAAAGAATGAGATTAAAGTAAGCGTTAAGAAGCGGTTCGGAAATTGTGAGCAAAATCTTAGAATTCTAGAATCTTCTTCTTCGATCGCATTCATATAAATATTTCCCATAAGAAAACTCAAAAATACATAGAAGAAAGAACGTTACTTTACGTAAGGTACCTTACTTGTTCAGTGCTACATTGTCATATCAGTTCGCAACATGACGGCGCAGGGGTCCATGTGTATTAAAAAACTGAATACAAACGTCTCTAACAATAACAGCGTCTCAATGTCGCCATGTCCCGCCCGCGACCTCCGCCTTAACATTGGCGAGTGAAAGTGCACTGGTGCTTGTTTTCGTCGCTATTGTTCTGGTCTCAAGACGGCGCGTATCCTTGGGATGTGAAACATCAAAATGAGATGTTTGTGCGATTTCCTTTTACAACGCACTATCTCCGCATGCATGCAAAAGAAAAATTGTTTGAATAGCACTTTTTTAATAAATAACCCTCATCCTTCGGCATGTCGTGCGTGTAACGTGGGCTGCCTCCGGTGAATACCATGTCACATAATACCTCTAAAGTACTCCCAGTTGTAATGTCGGTAGAATACACAAAGCCTATATTATGTTCCTCCATAGGTTTAAGTATTGTAACTAATCTGTGATCCTTGGATTGTTAACAATTCGAAGCGCAAGTTTTTGCATTTAGTCAAATGGACTAGCTGGTACGCCACATGGGACCCCACTTGAGCTTTATAAAGCAAATGAACTTGCCCCCAGGGAAATATTGGTTTCTCCCAATGATTTAGTCAATGGTGAGCGAAATGCCTTGAAAATCCCTGATGGACTATAACTTGAAATTCTTATTTCGAGAGTACACAGCAGCGGGATAGTGCGCGCTTAACTGTAAGTATTACCTTCTAAAAAATTCTGGTAGCAACCAAAAAGTTATGCCGAAGTCAGCCCTCCGTTCTTTCGTCTTGGCGTCTGGATTGCTAACTTTAATTAGAATCCCATGTTATAAGTATACATGTGGAAGTTTGTGTACATACACTAAATATTAACGAACAATGAAGAAAATTATAGGTGAATATTTCGAGAGAGCATATTTTAGAATAGTTCGTGGCGAGTGTCAAAAGTCACTTGGTATCTGTTAGATAATTCTACCCAGTGCATTGTTATGCTGTTCGCACTATACAACACGCATCTCGATAACATGCTAATTGTGCATTGTGTGAATTGCGCTGGTGTACTGGCTGCAGGGTTAATTTGATTTCAAGTGAGCGTGCAGTGCAACACTCGGCAACAACGTTACTTACCGTTATGAAACTTTGGATGAAGTTATTCATGCACAAGAAAGGGTCATTCAAATTGTGAAAAATATATTTTGTTTGTTTAAGCCAAGTAGGTAGCAATTTTTTATTTTTTTATAATTTTCTTTAATATTACGGTTACTATGAAGACACTAGCTTTTGTTGGAAACAATTGGTTAAAACTTGCATTGAAAAGAAGTAACCTGTAAAATATTAATTATAAACCTAATAATATTATAATACCTAAAAGTAAATAAATAATTCTGTCTCATTTATTATTAGAATTTTCACCTATTGTACTAGGCAAACAGAAACGGAAGGCAGTTTGGCTATTACAAGTACCGCTAGTCACATCGCTTCACTACAGCTGTCTCTGATAAGATAACTGTAGTAAAATACAGATGCGACGCGACGTCATGGTGGTCCCCCCGCGCGCCACGCCCCGCCGCGACCCGCCGCGCCGCGCTCGCCCGCGCCTGTAACAATGCTTGTTACCGAGCTATGCGCGCCTGGTAACGTTTCAGTAGCTCAGTCGAGAAAAGCGGTTTTCAGTAAAACGTCACCGTCATAAAACTTTACGAAGAAATTAAACAATTTTTCAAAGTTCAATTATTATTACGAGTATATTTTATTTTTAGGAACTAACAACAATGCACGTGTTATCATTCATATTATATTCAGAATGCGTTGCGTGTGATATTCGGCTGGAATATTGCCAAGACCTTTTTAGAGCACTTCGTCATAAGCCTGTGAAATTGTAGAGGAAAATCTGCAGTTATATTTACGTAACGTTCTTTATGTTTATGACGTGTGCGCTTTGACGTTGTTGTCCTGTGATCTATCTATGACTCGAATTCGCGATTGATGATTGCGCTTCGATAGAGTTCGTGTTGTGCAATATAAATTTTCACACTGTAATTTATGAGTCCCAACGCAACCCCTTCGGCAATATTTGTTTTGCACTTCCCTTAAAACCGCAACTTGTTAGCCTGGCCTACTTCGATAATGTCGATTCACCTAAAAATTTGCAATTCAATGAACTGTGACAACTAAGGTCATGTAAGTGTCCCAGTATGTTAATAAGCTGTGGATTAACGCTACTCGTATACATCTAAGCTCTGAGCGATGTCTCATTTTTTTATTTTATTTCTATAAATTCTATATATTCTGTCACTATTTGTGCACAGAAATTGCTTGTTACAACGAAATGTTTGCTCACTTTATAATCGCAAAGAAATTTATTAGTTTATGTTACATAACATTAATTAAATAAATCCACACCAAGTACGTACCATGGTATTTGTAATGATTATTTGGGTTGTTTGAAGTGTCGGGTCAACTTTCGGAGCGTACGTGGCTCACGCCTTTTACTATATATTAGTGATAAATTGTTACTTTACTTCGCAATTCAAAATGATATCATCGACGGTCTCAGTTACAGCCTATTTGAAAGTTTGTTCATTGAATCAGTTTGTTGTATCATTTACATCGAAAACGTGTCAGTATAATCTAATATTTATTAGACATTGCAGTCTTTAATAGCGATAGCCTTTAATAAGCAACAACTGAGCAAAAACACAGTTACGCACACAATTCCACGTAAACTCTACCAAAGCTGGTCGAACGCAACGGAACAGCAACGGGGTGCGCGATCAGCGGCGATGGCGAGCGCTTCGATATAGTGAATGCGCAAAATTGCGCTTGATATCGCGGGAGAGAGTTGTTGCCAAATAAAAGATTCGCAATTTCGCCAATTTCGTACCGGCGGGCGCGCGGCCGCGAGCCTAGCGCGCGCCCCGGATCCGCGCGATCTGGGTCGCACCTGCATTGCGACGCCCTACTCGACGCGCGCGACCTCTTTTCGTTGATCGGTGCATTGCGTTTTTATGCGCTTTTACGGAACGTCGCGGCCTCTTTGCTGACGCTGATTGCCCACTACTTGTAGACTAAAGCTTTGTCGCTTCCTCTTCCTCCTTAATGCTACTCTTTTGACACGATTATTTCTTTTAAACGACGGGCTTATCTAAACCCTTAATGTTTAATGCTATTTTCTTACAGAATGGTAGTCGTTAAACATTTGACATAAATCTGTTAATCTATTTTAAAACATGTAACACCCAAAATAACTTGTTTTATTTATAATGTAGTAGTAGTAGTAGTAAACAATTATGTAGTCCCCCTGACGGTAGGTGGTTCTGCTGTTGATGGATGGTCACATCCGTAATCATATCCAAATAGAATTGAAGGCTTACCCTTCTTAGAATGGTTACAAAACCGTAGCTACCCATGAGAGCTTAAGTTGGAATGCCTTCGTCTCTACTTACCGCAGTTTTGAAATCAAAACACAGCAGCGTTCAATACTGCTGTTATGAAGCATAAATAGGTGTTGCGGTGGTGCCTCCGGAGGCCAAACTCAAAGTAGTGAACCTAATCTAATTAAATGAGATGTTTTTGATTTAATTAATTTTGGCTACACGTGAATCTATATCTGGCGACCTGGCATTTTAGATTACTCTCCAATCTTCTGTAATTAATGATCACTATGGGCCAAGAAATAGTATCGTCATAAACGCCCCAAACTGACAGTAACGTCGGCTACTTGTCTTTGTGATCCCGTTGCAATGAGTCAACGCGTCAAATCTGTTACATGGATTGCTGATGATTATGCAAATGACTAGTAGTGAGACTAGCGCTATTGCTAGGCAGAGGCCGGCGCGCCCCGTCGGTCTGTTTATGCTGGTGCCGAGTGGACGAGCAGTCGCGGATGAGGGGAGTCGAAGGTCGAATCAATTGCAACTTATTGTAGCGATTCCTATGGTCGGAATAACATAGTATTGACTAATACTGATATCTACAAACAAACACTTCATTTTTATTTACACGCATATGAATTAAATTCAAGTGTTTGTCTGTGATTCCAAATTGTTATCTTTTCCTTATCTCGTACCAGTATAAGTATGTTGCATGTTATCGAACGTTACTCGACACTGTCCGAATATCAAACATTTTCTGTTAAAAACTGTTTGCGACGGACAGACAAAAATGTTATAGACTGATTTTTATATTTTGGTATTTTGCAATGAGCATAACATTACCTACCGTTAGAGGAACCTTTTTTGTATCTTACTACTGAATACGGATCTCCACTACAACGGAGAAAGGCATAGATAAAGTCCACCACGCTGCTCCAAGCGATATGGTGGGTTCCTCTTTAACTTAGGAATTATAAAAACTACATATAAGCTATTAACTGAGTGCCATAGCTTTATTTATCTACATGTAATTTGCTTTGTTGTTTTGTTGACGGCACCAGCGAAGGGGACTTCGTGCGTCATGTGAAATACAAAGTGAAGGAACACTAATTCGCAAATCATAGGAAAGTTCATGTACTTATTCGTAAACAGTATAGTTATTATTATTAAATATAATTGGACAATTCGGAACCTAACAAAAACATCTATACCTACTGAAATAATGTTGAAACTTGTAGTATTACCCAGAATCGAATGATTCAACGGACAATAAGAGGAAGAGCCTATGTCTTGCCACATTTCGTGACGTGAGCATGCGGGGCCGCCGGGCCGCCGGGCCGCCGCAGCGGGTCGCGTGTGATGTTTGCGCAGCCCTCGGTGCTATCCAATCTGTGAGAGCGTACTGTTTGTGTGATTGTCGGTAGTATTGCTGATTTTGTGGCGTGCCACGATAATCTTGTAATCGTTAATGTTTTTAAGACATTTTCCTTGTACAGAAATACAGTATGTCTGTTGATTTCTGTATGTAATAGAAGTAGCAAAGGTAGATAGATAAACCGGCAGAGCTATACTTAGATCGGGAAGGAATCACCACCGCCTTCACAGTCCGCCGTGAAGCAATTCTTTTGTTTCAATCTGTGTGGTGAGGTTGTCGGCTACACATCCAAGTGAGAGGAACGTCCTCAGGAGTAGCAATGCATCTAGTATCAGTATCAGTTTTGTTTGATGCTATATGTGGTTGTCCATGGGCTGCAGTGACCAATTAACATCAGCTAACCTGCACGTTCGTTTGTTACTCTTGTAACATAAGAACATTAAAAAAAAACGTACTTATAATGATACGAGGGTAATGCAGTCCATAGATATTCCAGTCACCAAATTCGAATATATGACACGAATCCAAATACAGTAGATCACGAACTTGTTGGTAACGTTGAGGGGCTACTCGGCCGCAGTTACTCGGCTGCCCAGCAGAATAACGCACCAGCGCTATATCTAGCTGTTCTCATGCTAAAACGATGATTTAAAAAAACTCGTAAGAAGTGACGAATCAAAACATTTCACTTGTACGTGTTCGCCCCGCGAGCCGTCGTCAGCAGCGAGTAGTGACCCAGTTCCCTGATGTACTGGTCGGATTAACTATAATAACGGCAATGTCGGCCGAATTCGTTAGTCTAGAACCTTACGGAAGGAAATAAGATGACGAATGTTAAAAAAAATATTTTTTATGAAGTCGATTCACCTTAAGTCTGACTAATAAATCGTCTAGACCAAATTCACAGTTTGATGTCAAATTAATGTCCATTTCTACAGAAATACATCTAATTATGAATGTGGTTTAACTTCTTAGCAACACAGTATTCATTAGAGTTAACACAAAAGTTATGTTGGATAAACATTTATAACTACCTAAGCCCTTTATTAAGCAATATAGTAACAGAGTAAACGAATAACACAGAGGGCACAAACGCCACATAGTTCTGTCTATTTCACATCAGAAATTAACAATTTCGTCTCTGAGATTGAGCAAACAAGCTTGCAGGTCACCTGATGTTAAGCGGTCACTGTAGTCTATGGATACTGACATCTAACCTCAAACAGGACTAAAATCTTATCTGAGGTCGTACGTGCGATATGTTACTACTGCTAACGACTAAGATGTTCGCCTCGCTGTAAGCGTGCACGACGAACACACCTCTCCTGTTGAAACGCAATAATCGGTTCATGAGGTATATAACTATGGTTCTACCACCTGTTAACATTTGTGGATGGATTACAAGGACTACAAAACAAACTGACATCTAGCTTAAAAGCCTATAAATATTATTTAAATATATGCATGATATATATAGGATATTATATGGTGATTATGTAGGATTGCAGTGTAGAGGGAGATACAGATTGGATTAGATATGGGTGTATATGTAAAAAAAAAATACAATATGATACCTGGCTAGTCGGCCGAGCTACGATGATGACTCAAAAATTCGTTGATGCAATCGCTATCATCTCAGAATATCAAATGTAAATTTGTGTTTTGAGTAATATTACTACCTAATAACGGTTAAGATGGAAAGTTCTCCGTCTGCATCACGAGTCGTCAAGTCGGAGGCCTCGTTCCTTATATTAAGACGTCCGCATCGGGCCATTTCCCGTCCTGTTTGTTGTCTTACATACCAAACGTTTAGGAACAATAAGGAAGCATTTACAGTGCGTTGATTTCCCCCGACCCATGAGTTTGGCTATCAACATTAATTTATTTCGACACGATAAAAATACTATTCTACAAAAGTTTCCCCATACAACTTAATATTATTATTCCGAATTCCATATTGTAT
>DWKL01000147.1:0-23503 GCA_018249415.1 Phareas burnsi | reverse complement strand
TTTATTATTGTACAAAATTATAATAAACATATGAAAATTAACTTTGCTTTATTATTTCATCGTGAATTTTGTCTTAATTCTTTATACGATATAATTCTACTGTCTGAACATATCATATATATGTTCAAACAATAGAACATTTGTATGTTCCCAAAGATAGTAATAATACAACAAATCCCATTATGAATCAAAGTATCGTTGGTGCATAACAAGAGTTATTTAAATAAGAAACTACTATTTTAGGCACCGATGAAAATAGCCAGGAAGTAAGTGCTAACAACATTTCGCAAATTCGGCGAGGGTGCGACCCCTCGGTCGCTCCCCCACTTATGCAACTGCAGTATTGATTAAAAGTACTTCTGTCCCTATAATTTGGTTTTCCCAATATTTAAACTTAAACTTGTAAACTAAATACGTTACCTATATAATTACAATAAATCAAAATGTATTAACGAGTTTTGTAAACGATTTCGCTTAATAAAAATTATTTACAATAAAAATATCATAATCTAACATCTGTCATTTGGAAATCTATTAATAAAACTGTCACATTTTTATTAATACCAGACTTTTAAGCCTAAAGGCCGGAATATTAGGACACAACGCAATTACGATGTAACACATAAAAGTGACTTAACAAATTGCATTTTTTAAATTTTACTTATTTTTCATACACACAAGCATGCATATCTTACACGACCACATAACACATCCCTGAGTCCAAGTTATTAACGTACATTCTTTGCTGCAGACCTTCACAGCATGGTGCAACAGCCACCTCAGGAAAGCCGGCACTGGCATCGAGAACATCGAGGAGGACTTCCGCAATGGCCTGAAGCTCATGCTGCTGCTCGAGGTCATCTCTGGCGAGACCCTGCCCAAGCCCGACCGCGGCAAGATGCGCTTCCACAAGATCGCCAATGTCAACAAGGCCCTCGACTTCATTGCATCCAAGGGTAAGTTCATCATAGAATTACAAGTTCTAATATTGATTCAATTAGAAACATGATTGTCAAGGGATAACTCTTTATATATAGATTAGTCCGCGTTGATTGTAATTTTATAATTACTACAACATGTCCCCATATTTAGCTATACACATATTTTCATTCCGTTCCATAAGTAACTACGTTTAATTGACATCATTTTTGCTGCCGAGTAGAATTCTCATGAACACATGAATAAGTGGAATCACCTCGAACTTGTTGGTTACAGTTCAGCTATTTCTTGCTTCAGGGCAAAAGTTCAGTCAATCAAGTAACAGGATGGCTCAGTATTGACAATTCATATTATTATCCGTGATATACCTATGCATCAATATTTTTTCTAGGCGTAAAATTGGTGTCCATTGGCGCTGAAGAAATCGTCGATGGCAACCTCAAAATGACACTCGGTATGATCTGGACCATCATTCTCAGATTTGCTATCCAAGATATCTCGGTTGAAGAAATGACTGCCAAGGTGAGGATCACCCTATCTTTATTACTCGACAACAACCTCTTATCTACTTAATGAAGTGTACCAATTTATTCATTTCATAAAGAACACTTCACATGCCGTTTCATATATAACAATATAATAATTTACCATACGTCCAAATTGTTATGTATTTTGTCATCTAAACCTAAGGCATCAATGTCCCCTTCTACTTAAAAAATAACTGAAGTGTTCATTATAACTCTTCCAGGAAGGTCTGCTTCTCTGGTGCCAGCGCAAGACTGCGCCGTACAAGAATGTCAACGTACAGAACTTCCACCTGTCCTTCAAGGACGGTCTGGCCTTCTGCGCCCTCATCCACAGGCACAGGCCCGACCTTATCGACTACAGCAAACTCTCCAAGGACAACCCTCTGGAGAACTTGAACACCGCTTTCGACGTCGCCGAGAAATATCTCGACATCCCCCGCATGTTGGACCCCGACGGTAAGTTTCTTGATCCTTTAATTACGTACATATTAATTATTAGAAATCTGCAATACTTATATAACGTAATAGTGAATTTTCAGTAAATCATTTCTAAAGTGCGTCATTTACGATAAGTTTGATATGAACTGTCAATTCAGGTGACAGAGAAAGTCTAAACGTATGATAAATTAATCTATCGTGAACGAGGTGCTAAGAAATATAAATATTTAATCTTAAAAATTATAATTTAAATTATATCGTTAGATTTCTTAGTATGCTAATGTTGTTCGCAAAAGGATTGTTGAAGGATTCAAAATTAATATTCTGATTCACAAAGATGAACAAAGAGATTGATTAGCAAAAAATACAATGACTACAGTTTATTATGCTGTATTGCAGACCTTATAAACACACCCAAGCCCGACGAACGCGCCATTATGACCTATGTGTCATGTTACTACCACGCGTTCCAAGGCGCACAACAGGTATAAACAAGGCTACCGATCCCTAAGGATACCCGAGCCCTAACGCCAGGCCTTTGTGTGTCACTTATAGCATGTTTCCGAGTGTATGTTGCGTTGAAACTATTGTTAATAAATGCAGAGTACGGAAGTACGGAGCTCGTGTTCGAGTGCATTCATCAAAGTATTGAAATTCGAATACCACATTCAAATACTAATTGCGTGCTCAACTGACGCTTTTTCGCTTTACGTACAATGAAATGTAAATTTGCGTTGATATCATATGCAGTAATTCTCATTACATTTACGGTACTCTTATTGTATGTTTTAACGATATCGATAATCGGTTTTCACGTAAAACTTGCGGTGTGTTTCACACATAAATCTACCGAAATTTTACTGATGCTTATATATAAAAGAATGGTATGATTTCAAAGCTTCGTACTTCCATACGTATAAATTCTCAAACAATTGTGTATTCTGACAATATTATGCAAAATATTATTATTATACATGATCAAATAATGATTATAGAATTTTGAAGCTTGGCGTACTATGTGCTCGCAATTTATGTTGATATTGTCCTAGACAGTGTTATTATAGCTTATTGTCATTAACTTTCTTGTTTTGAGATAACTTATAAGTTAAAGTTAAAGATGCTTGTATTTTGAGGCCTTGATTGGCCTTCCGGTGTATACTGAATACGTTTCATTAAATTTATTCAATTAAAACTTTCTACACTCATAACCCTACTTTAGGATTCACTGTTTCGTGAGTGTAATAGACACATACATACAAAGGATGTTTCACAAACATCCAGACCCAGAACAGAAATGTAGAAAAATAAAAGAAATATCAATTTTAACCCGTTCGGGAATTGAACCTGTAATACTCTACGTATCAATGGTATGGGTACCTCTGCCACGCGAGTCAGCAAATAATATAATAGACTCGGTCCAATCTAAGCTGAAAGAAAAAAAAATTAATCCGCTTTCAGAGAAAAACTTCATACAATTATCGTGTTATACCAACCTATTTAAAATATTAAGAAAAGCCACATTATATCCTATTACTTCTTGCATTCCACCCTCGGGTCATTCTCAAAAAGCCACGGCATGTAGTCCATCAAGTTTGTTTTAGCAAATTTTTCCAGCTTGCCACCCTATCACTCTTAGACCAACAAGAAATTTTGAAATACAAAATACAAGCATCCAAAGCCTTTTCTAAAACCATAGACGACGTAACAAAATAGACTCCTAATAGGTTATAATTTTTCATTAATTTTATATACTCGCTACGGTATAGTAGAGCAGGACTGCCCGCTGATTGGCTCGAGCAAACTTATTATATAATAAGTTCAACAATAGTAACAAGCGTGGCTTTCCAGCACTGGATAAGAAGTCCAGTGCTAGGATAGGCCTCCCCTTGAATGAGGGATTGGCCTTAGTCACCGCGAGGGACTACGAATACGTATTAGTGACAACGATAAGAAGACGTTTAACCGTGGCTTCACATAAGATCTATTTGTCTTATATAACATCATGCTTTAACTAGAAAGCGTGTCTTGGATTAGGAGTCTATTAGATTACTACGTCTGTGCCTAAAAGCAATCCGCATGAACTAACCCGTGTCGCGCGCCAGATCTGCAGAACACGGCGATGCCCGACGAGCGCGCCGTCATGACGTACGTGTCTTCCTACTACCATTGCTTCTCCGGTGCGCAGAAGGTTCGTACTAATGACGGTTTTGAGTTGATTTTAAATTAATTGTTAATAGTTTTAACGTTTGTCATAATAAAGTGTTTCAATGGGTAAAAAAAATGTAACTAACATTTTTTTTTTATGTTTGTAAAGTAGCAAACAAGCATGTAGGCCAACTGATGTTAAGTGGTCACCACAGCCCATGGACACCCACATCCAACCTCAAACAAAACCGAAGTCCCGTTTTGAGGTTGTATATGGATGCGTCACAACTCCTGAGGACTATGATGGTCGCCTCGCTATATCTGTGCCTGGCAACCGCACCTCTCCAACCGAAACACAACTGCTTTACGGCGGATTATGAGGACGGCCACCGCCGAACTTCCCCAGACGAACGATTGTTCTACCACCTATTTGATGTGGTGTGTATTACACATTTATAAGTCACATAGTTTATTGACGGTAGAACTATAATTCTACCCGCGAGATACCATTGCCGTCCTCACAATCGACCATGTGTGGTTGTCGGGTACGCTAACAAGCGAGGCGACCGTCTTAGTCCTTAGGAGTAGTGACGCATCTATGTACGATCCCAGATAGCACTGTAGTGCTGTTTGAGGTTAAATGTGGTTGAACATGGGTCTGCAGTGATCATTTAACATCAGGTTGCCTGTACGTTCGTTAGCTACTCTTAGTAATACCGCGCCTATGTGACCAACCTATATATGGAGTGGGTTTAAAGCTCGTCTCGACCTTGAAAGTGTTGTCCCTTATATCAATTTAAATCGTTTTATAAAATTGATTAAGTCTTAAATTTTACTGCATAAATTGTTTCTACACAACCAATTATTATAAATACATAGGGAATATTTATTCTACCAAATTCAAAGTCTTGACATTTGAAATATATTAATATTTAATTTTATTTGTAGGCTGAAACGGCCGCGAACCGCATCTGCAAAGTTCTCAAAGTCAACCAAGAGAACGAACGCCTTATGGAAGAGTATGAACGTCTTGCCAGTGATGTAAGTATCCTGTATTACTTGTATTATCGTTTTACCTTTAAAAATATGAAAGGACAAATAGTAAGATATCCGAACGCGCGATACATTTCATTATGCGTGACGTAACATAAAGACTTAGTTAAGTGTTTCCGCCGTCCGCCCGATTCTTTATTTCTTTTTTAACTGTTCCTGTATAAAATTTGTTTATCTATACATCTAGTCAAAGTGTTAAAGGTTTAACACTTTGACTGAGGCAGCTAATATACGAAATAATATAACCGTGCGGCGCGCAACATAAGGCGTGTTCTAGTACGGCGGCACGCACCGTATCAGTGCGAGCCGCACGGGTGGCGCGGACATTAATACACGATAGATGCGTTTGCCGCTGTCAATGTGTTAATGGTCATTGTCGGTCAACATCTATTGACGTCCTGGTATTGACTCTACCTATCTTTGATCCTCGGACCTTTAGGTGCTCCACTATCTATTGAATCGATTCACACTTGATGAGGCGAGATGAAACGGTGCGATCATATTTTTAATAATGGTATATATACCCTCTATTTCCCCTTCGCAGCTGTTGGACTGGATCCGCCGCACGATGCCCTGGCTGAACAGCCGCCAGACCGACAACTCTCTTGCCGGTTGCCAGAAGAAACTGGAAGATTACCGTACTTATAGGTAATTTATGACATCTGTTATTTTTACAAAGAACTTTTTTCCATAATCAAACATGTTATTACCCTACGTCATGAACTATAAATTTAGTAGCAAAAACATTATCTTTTAGGAGGCCAAAGAAAACTGAGGCCAAACGCACGATACTAAGTATGATCGAGTTGTGTGGAATATTTCTAATACGGACAAAATGGTATAATTGCACAAAAGTTTGATAGGTGGTAGAACAATAGTTCGACTGGAGAGGTACCACCGCCGTCCTTACAATTCGTCGTAAAGCAATTCATGCGTTTCGGTTGGAGAGGTGTGGTAGTCGGGTAAACTAGCAAGCGGTGTGAGTATCTCAGTCCTCAGGAATATTAACGCATCCACGACCTCAGATAGAACTTCAATCCAGTTTGTGGTTGGATATAAATGTGCATTGGCTGCAGTGACCACTTATCATCAGGTGGCCTGCACGCTCGTTTGCTACTCTTCTAACATAAGGTTTCCGGATTTATGCATACGAATCTCTATCGACATTTTTTTTTTATTGTCAAATTGTTACTGTGTATCACAAGACTGACTATTCGTGTACGCCCCATATACATCCATTCAATAAAATATTGACCGGCTCTCCCTTGCAGGCGTAAGCACAAGCCACCACGCGTGGAACAGAAGGCCAAGCTGGAGACCAACTTCAACACGCTGCAAACCAAACTGCGCCTCAGCAACCGCCCCGCTTACATGCCCACTGAGGGCAAAATGGTCTCGGTGAGTACAAGAGTCCTGATGAACGAATCAATTAGCGGATATATAAAAATGTATTAATTTAAGTCAATAATACTTTTGACTTAAATTAATACATTTTTGCTACGCCGTGATGTCACCTCATTGTGGAAATACCCTAGAAAAGCTTTTAATAAAATACTGTAGAATTAATCTAGTCATATTATCCCAGGACATCGCCCAAGCTTGGAAGGGTCTAGAAATCGCGGAGAAAGCTTTCGAGGAATGGCTGCTGAGCGAGATGATGCGCCTTGAGCGTCTCGAGTACTTGGCGCAGAAGTTCAAGCACAAAGCCGACATCCACGAGGACTGGACCAGAGGTGAGTTTACTTGGGACATGCGTGCATGCCTCCTGATGTAGAGTGATCTCATGGCAACACATGAACATCGCTATTTAACTTCAAACATAACTGAAGTATTTTGCGTCTTTCTCGAATCAATTATATGTAGTTTCGCTGCATGCTCAATAAAATAAGGTAACGCGCGTCACGCAACGGTCAGAATACCGGACTGACACTCAGAGTGTTCCGGGTTGCATTCCTGGCTAGCAAACATCAAATGATGAATTTGGATTTCTGTTCTGGGTCTAGGTGTTTATGTACTCATCGTTGTACGTGTCCATGGTAACAAGAACACAGGGTATCCTAGTGTGAAGATTATGAATGTAGCAAGCGTTATTATTATTATTAAAGCAGCCAAGGCCATGTCGGACCACGCTCAGTAAATGGTTCCATAGTCGAAACGAACGGGTGAAATAAAATAAACAGGATAAAATATTTATTCATGGAACTCATTTTACGGTCAGCAAATATAAGTTACCACAAATAGTACTAACTTCTAAGTAATACTATTTGATAGATTTTTTATAGTTCCTACTTATCTACCCACAAATACACAGTTCTATCCACAAAATAGTGCTATTTGATAACTTTGCTTCACTGCCTAACTACAGAACTCATGATCATGACTCGAATGACATTCCAGGCAAGGAAGAGATGCTCCAATCGCAGGACTTCCGCCAGTGCAAGCTGAACGACATCAAGGCGCTGAAGAAGAAACACGAGGCGTTCGAGTCCGACCTCGCCGCGCACCAGGACCGCGTCGAGCAGATCGCCGCCATCGCGCAGGAGCTCAAGTGAGTAGTTACAGCGGAGTGCCCCTCCCCCTCTCCCCTCGTAATTTTATCATCGTATTACAGTTCGTAGAAATACATTCATTCCAAATTTTGTCTATATATTACGCATAGTTTCCGCGTAAAATGGCTGTGACATACGGACAGACAGACGAACATGAGGAAATTATATGGCTTTCTTTTTTGACATATGGAACACTAAAATAATATGTTGATTGCAGCACGCTGGAGTACCACGACGTGGGCACGGTGAACGCGCGCTGCCAGCGCATCTGCGCGCAGTGGGACCGGCTGGGCGCGCTTACGCAGCGCCGCCGCCTCGCGCTGGACGACGCCGAGCGTGTGCTGGAGCAGATCGACCTGCTGCACCTCGAGTTCGCCAAGCGCGCCGCGCCCTTCAACAACTGGTGACTGATTACAAAAGCAATTCCTGCTCTTTCCTTTTTTCCTCGTTACTTTCACTTAACTGTCTCTTTTCTCTTTTTCACAGTTCCTCCTTTTTCATTCCATTCCATTTCTTACTTCCTACTCACTCTCCCCATCTCATTCTCCTCCTCTCCTTTCTCTTTCGTTCTGTGTGTTTTCCCATAGAAACATAAACAATATAATAATAAAAACATTTACACCTAATTTATTCTCAGTAATAACTGATTCCTTATGTTAAAGAATTTATGTCAAAATCATAAATCTTAGTTTAAAAAAAACGTTTGACCGGCCACATCGGACAGATAATAATCTATGAAAGAGAAAGATTCTCAGTGGCAACTACACCTAGACAAATAAAACACTGATACATACAGACAGTTGCCCTAGAATTAAATAATAGAATAAAAGGCAACCTTTTCTTGGGTTTACACATTCGGAAAGGCATCTCCAAAATCTGGTGACAGACCATGAGAAAATTGTTGACTTGTATACAAATTCATTGTTGCGTTACACTTTAAACAACAACAGGAATCCATTTATAATCGTTTTTTAATGAATGGCCGGCACTATAATTGACCCCATTTGTAAAATCTAAAATGACGTTATGAATATTTAATTTATTGCTTTCTTAATTTGACCACACTATAACAGATAACAGTGTCCATTTTCAATCATAAACGAATTAAATTTTTCCATTGAATATGTGTCTGCTATCCCTTGGCGTTATAATAAAATAACATAATATACTTACTATTCCTATTTACGTCATTAGCCATACACGGATAAACATTTTAACATATCTATTTTAAGATTTACCTCTGTAGACTATCTTATGTAGCACATTGTTACATAACTTTTTAATCACATTACAAGTGTGTGTGTTACAATGTATTACACATTGTAACACACACGAGTGATTTATATAACATACAGGAATATTTGTTAACACCTACAGCATTCAGGAACTGAATTACATTCATATTAAAATACACGAGTACACAACGTAAGTGGCTCATCGCCAATTAATAGTGAAGTACGATAGATTAGTCATATTTATTTTACAATAACGTCCGCATAATATAGGCAGTTCTATCTATAGATATAGTGGCTATATTGGGGAGGTATTGTACCTACACTTTAAAGGTGGTAGCATTATTCATGGTTCATGCTTCATGGTTCAACCGGAGACGATCATTACACCTATTTCTGTCTTGGAACAGCTGTATGAGGAAGTCACGCATAGCCGAAACATTGGCGTCCAAACAATCCAATCCTAATGTTGAACAATTACTACTAAAGTTCGTCCATAAATCTCAGGCTAAATGACAATTTTTAACAACAATTCAATGTCAATTTTTATAACAATATTTTTTATTTTGTCTATTGTAATTCTAACTGCCAATTTGGTCTCTGAACTCAGAGTACAGACTATAATGATAATTAAATAAATTATTTGAGGAGCCCTCATCATGAAAGCATATGCTTACCATTATCCTCCATGCACCCAAAGATACCATACCCGGAGCTGTTAAATTAACAAATCATCTAAGATAACAATTATGAACGCTTGTTATTAATATA
Organism: Phareas burnsi; assembly: GCA_018249415.1. Lineage (NCBI taxonomy): Eukaryota > Metazoa > Arthropoda > Insecta > Lepidoptera > Hesperiidae > Phareas > Phareas burnsi. Next base: position 13,849 of record DWKL01000147.1, on the reverse strand, counting down.
ACTCTATATGGCTTACACAAGATTAAATATCGTACTTGGATTCATATTTACAGATATTCGATACAAATACTGATGCTCATGCATGCTGCAACTTTAAATATATTTAAAACAAGCATAAATATAACAATAAAATTATTTATGTGTCAGGTTGGACGGCACTCGCGAGGACTTGGTGGACATGTTCATCGTGCACACCATCGAGGAGATCTCCGGCCTCATGGACGCGCACGCCCGCTTCAAGGCCACATTGGGAGAGGCCGACAAGGAATACCAGGTACAGTTGGTTACAACCCTTTTTATATCCCACTGCTGGGCACGGGTCTCTCCTCAGAACTGGAGAAGGCATGAAGCATATTCCACACGCTACTCTAATGCGGATTAATGAAGAAAAATGTTAGTGGCCAGCCCGTGTTGGATGTCTTCCAAACCGCTCACAAGGCCGCCGACAAGGTTTAACGACTGCTATCCAACGATAACAACTGGCACCGACAGCACTATCCGCCCTGCAGAGTCACTAGCGGTCACCCATCGAACTCCCGACCGCGCTCGACTTTGCTTAACTTTTTAGATCAGTTGCGATCTATGAAAACCTCGGGGCTATGCTAAGTATTCCAGGTACAATGCCAGACCTTAATTACACACCAAGTTTTGGAAAGAAGTCGTAATCGGCTACCTTCAGATTTGTACATCGCCGTTTCCGTCACACTAAACACCAGTCCGATATATATTTAGAATTGTTACATTGTACTCATTTTTCTGTTAAAATATAATGGTTTTTACTTTACTATCTTTGACATTCTCATTCACTATGCGACTGTACTAATGTGATCTTTGTTTAATTGCATAGTAGTTACCAAAAATACCAAAAACCACCTAATGATAAGTGTACTGTCGCCATGGACATCTGTAATCAACCCCAAGTGGAATTGAAGTGTCTTCACCAGAAATCGGCCACATATGATTTGTTATCTTTAAGGACTACATTAAAACGCTTCGTGTATCGCACATTCTTCAACCCAGAACACAGCAGTGTTAAACAACGGCTATAGGCGGCAGTGTCAACTCAAGCGGACTTCTCATTTCTCCCACCTTTAAATCTTGTTACTTAGGATACACTTGGGATTAATTATTGTAAAGTATAACTCTCATCGTATTTTAATGAAATAATAACCTTATCTGTTGTCCAGGCGATAGTGAACCTCGTCCACCAAGTGGAGTCTATCGTGAAGCAGCACCAGATCCCTGGAGGCCTAGAGAATCCCTACACCACTCTTACTGCGCATGTAAGTATACATTTATTTGCTAACTAACGTTGGCAGTAATTTTACATGTGGCTACTATCACGTTGATATTTAGTAAGATATATTTTGTCTTATTGTTTCTTATTATAGGTGTTTTAGTTTATTGTAGATATGGGGGCGGGTTTATCTCAAGGTTGATAATAGGTTACAGAGGTGTAATTTAGTAAGTAGTAATAGTCTAGTAGAATAATTCTGGCCCCTCACGCTGGGTGGGGGTCGGGGTTCAAATCCCGTACGCACCTCTATTTTTTTCGAAGTTATATGCCTATAAAAAATTCATTATCAGTTACCATAACAGTAAAGAAAAGATCGTAAGGAAACCTACATGTCTGAGATTTTTCAGTAAAGTTTTCAAAAATGTGTGTAGTCTACGAATCCGATTTGGCTAACTTAGTAGAAATAGACTATGGCTTAACGCTTATCTTTCTGATTCTCTATAATGAGTTGATGATAATAATCCAGTCACCTCTGTGACCATGTGCGGTGGAAGACGTACCATGTGAAGATAACCTTTTAACACTCTGCTACACCGATTTTCCGCACACCCAAAAAAAAATGCAATATTGACTATGTACATTTCCCAGGAGCTGAACCGCAAGTGGTCGGACGTGCGGCAGCTGGTGCCGCAACGCGACGGCACGCTGGCGGCGGAGCTGCGCAAGCAGCAGAACAACGAGACGCTACGGCGGCAGTTCGCCGAGAAGGCCAACGCTGTCGGGCCCTGGATCGAGCGCCAGATGGACGCCGTCACCGCCATCGGCATGGGCCTGCAGGTAACATCCACACCAACACCACCACCACCATCACTACCGCCACAAGACTCCAGACCGCTGGCGAGATTATCAACTAAATCGACTGATTTGTAAAATTCTAAATTCTTAAAATCTGCCAAAACTCCGTCAACTACATATCCCTGAAAGTTCCTAATTGAAAAACACTGTTGACATGCAATATCATATTACAATAATTTTGTCAACTGGTTTTCCAATACAATTTCAGAAACCAAATTGTACCCCGCCCGTTCCCCCAAAACACAAGTCGAAATAAATATCTTTTTGAAACTTTACCTCTATGAAACTATATACTTCTTTTTAATCCTAAGGTTATAAAGGCAATTCCTTACTTGGCAACAGCATACTAGCTAATACTGCTATGACCATGGTTCATGCGAAACTTGAAGCAACGTGTTACATTTTCGTGCAATACACGTCTCACCTCATATCACTATTCTGACTATATAATATAAGAAATATTTTTTTATTAATGACAATCATATTCTGCATTACTTATTCTCTATTGCACACAGATCATACCACCTAATTACAAAAACCGTACTTTTCTGTCACCAATCAATATTTAACAAAGATTTAAATCATGCAGGGCTCTCTCGAAGACCAGCTGCACAGACTCAAGGAGTACGAGGCGGGCGTGTACGCGTACAAGCCGCACATCGAAGAGCTCGAGCGCATCCACCAGGCAGTACAGGAGGGCATGATCTTCGAAAACAGGTGTGCATAAATATGATTTCAAAATTCGACATTTTTAAATTGACTTCGACTAACAATTCTCAAAGGCCGGCATTGCTACTTAGTTGTCAAGTAACTAACGAAAGAATGGCCGATTTCCTTTCGACTATATAACGATAAACGACCTTATGCCTGTAATGTATCCGTTTTCCCAACCAGGAAGTAAAATTAGACTTAATATTGTAATTTAAACTTGGGCTTTTTATTTTTTCTTGGTCAGATTTCTTTCGGTAATATCCTGGCAACTTGAGGACAACTGTTTTAAAATCGTTCTAAATGTCCCGTTAGTAAGTCATGTATAGTGAGCTCTGCGCTTAACCATCCTACCATTCTTCAAATGTTATATCATAGCCAAATATCCACGACAACTCCGTAGATATTCACAATACACAATGGAGACGCTCCGCGTGGGCTGGGAGCAGCTGCTGACGTCCATCAACCGCACCATCAACGAGGTGGAGAACCAGATCCTCACGCGCGACTCCAAGGGCATCACGCAGGAGCAGCTCACCGAGTTCCGCGCTTCCTTCAATCACTTCGACAAGAACCGCACCGGTATGCTCTTGTCTTTGTCTTATTTTCATATATTTTTTCTATAAGACGCTTTCATACTTTTACTGATGTAAAGAACTTATACAACATTTTATCAAAAAATATTGCATGAAAAAAATTGTTACCATGTTATAAATGTTGATCATATGAAAACTTATTAAAGAAATTATAAATTTACTCTGATCTGAGTTGAAAAAATATTAGAAATATTTAAAGGTGTGGGAGTACAAATATCATCTAATAAATTGCAGGAAAATGTTATGTTACAGATTATTATATTATTATATACGGCTATAAAACTGCTGTGTAATTTAGCTACAAAATCTAAACATACACAATAATATATAATAATAATGTTTACTAGTAAAGGGGACAATGTCAGGTGTGAGTTATGTAAGCTGCAGTAGGGGGATGCAGAATAACCAAAATGTTTTTTTTTTTAAACTTAATTTTAATTTCTAAACCTAACACTACAATCTAGGGTCAAAGTATGAACGATATTAAATCTTATAATTAAAAAACTAGTCGTGCACTTTCGTGGGAATTGCATCATATCGCAGTTTCTGTTGCGTTGACGTGCTGTCGCCCATTGACGATGGTGTGCGATGAGCGAGATGCGATAAGCGATGCGCTGTAGCTCGACTATATATGTAACATGTGCATAAACAAAAAATATTGCTAAATATGTTGCCGTAACTTATTATTTTATGATATATTTATGTAGACCTACCATTAAGAGTATAATTTATTAAAAGAAACAATCAACAACAACAACACTTTTCATAATAACGAATAATAAAAAATATATATAATTGTATATTTTTATATAAATATAACGATGAATTTGAACTGTCATCGGTTCATAGGCCGCCTGGCTCCCGAGGAGTTGAAGTCGTGCCTGGTGTCACTCGGCTACAGCATCGGCAAGGACCGACAAGGCGAGCTCGACTTCCAGCGCATTCTTGCCGTTGTCGACCCCAACAACACAGGTAACAAAAACAAAGTCTAACAATTAAGTTGCATACTTAGCGCCAAGCTTTATGAATCATCTACAAATATTTCATTACCATCAACTCATTACCGTCCACTCCTGGTCCACTCATAACGTGAAGGGTTATGCCATAGTCCACAATGCTGGCCAAACACGGAAATACGGATTGACAAATTTCACACACCCTTGAAGTTTTTCGGGGCACTCTCAGGCATGTAAGCTTCCTCACAATGTTTTCCGTCACCGTTAAAGTTAGTGATAATTAATCTATTAATTCTAGAATGCTTATAACTTCGAAAAATCAGAAGCGCATACGGCATTCGAATCTTGGACAGTGGGCATCCGTTCAATTAAAAGCACAGGAATATATAAGCCCATTAGAGGAGGTTTGTGTTCGACAGTGGGCCTCAAAAGGTTGATAGATAGATGGAAGAAGTCTACAGCATCCATTTAGTGCTCAAATGGACGTAGTCAAAACACATATCAAATTCGATATTGTAGACTAATTTCATTTCCTTAATGTTCTAGGCTATGTTTCGTTCGATGCGTTCTTGGACTTCATGACAAGGGAATCCACCGACACAGACACCGCAGAGCAGGTCATCGATAGCTTTAGGATCCTGGCTGGTGACAAGGTATATTTTGTAATAACTTCTATAGAAATTCTTTATTTTGTAGCATTCTTGTTGTGATTCTGGATTGAATATTGGTTTAAGCAGATATCTAAATAAAAAATTTGGATGATGTTTTTGAATATAATAGAAAGATCTAATGATGTGCGTTGATGCCGTCGTAGTTTACCGATGTGAGCTGCTGTACTCTGTGAAGTACATACTTTACACATTATAAGACTGAAATAGGTATGACATGGTGAGCCATGAAGAGTCCCACCATCTCCAAATGTGTGATTGCAGCCGTACATCACGGCGGAGGAGCTGCGGCGCGAGCTGCCGCCCGACCAGGCGGAGTACTGCGTGGCGCGCATGCCGCCCTACCGCGGGCCCAACGCACCTCCCGGCGCCCTCGACTACATGGCCTTCTCCACCGCGCTCTACGGCGAGACCGACCTCTAGGTAATGTTTCTCAACCGTACCAGTCACACCGCACTTGCTCATTACTTCAAATCAGGCGCGTGTCTTCGCCAAAAAAAAAAATCTTAAAGCACGTACTATGCACTAACACGAGCACGCACTCAAACACGCGAGCTCATGCGCACTCTTCCACGCACACATCCACACGACACGTGCATTAACTATTCACACACGCATATAAATATTCACGTTCGTATGTTATGATTCACACTAACCAGTAAAATACTGTAACATAAAACTGCCAGTATAGTAGTGTTCGAAGATTATAATCAAAATTATTAATAGTATTTAATATTTATTAGTTTTGACATGGTCACATGCATAGGTAAGTTACTATAAAAATGTATATAGCAAAACTTGAATAATACCTACGATAATAACCTTAAATATAAACAGTAGTTACCTACAAAACACCTAATTATAACATTCATAGTCTTAAATATTGACCATTATTTCCAATTCTTGCAAAAATACCATTTTATAATATTTTACATCCAAAATACAAAACAAAAATATTTGGTGGAATCTGAATCTATTATTTTCAATGTAGAATCCAGTATCCACAAATGTCACTTCAGCACATTGACATGCGTGTGACAATCAACTGCACATGATGCACACTTTCGTGAGATTGGTCACATACTTGGAACTTGGCATAAGCAAAAGTACTTGGCATTTTCCCAATATAATTTGGCGCTTATACAACATTTTTATGCTCTAAAAAATATATTTTAACTTTTGCATTTGACTATGAAATACATTTTAATGCGAGTTTTATTTAGACACAGGTCGTATCATCGGATATCATCTGCACATCGTCGCTATAGGGGGATAGTGAAGCCCTTGCAGGACCCAAGAAGGCTCACATTTCGTCGCCGCAGTCACTACTATACTTAACCATCACGGGAACTTACGCGGTATCTAACATCACACAAAAATTATTTCCCTTACTTTGACCATGTTCGTATGAACCGCCCTAAAGAGGTCAATTTAACGCAAAGAATTTTTGTGATATCTAGTATTGAAGCAGTTCTATATTTAAATATGTGCAATGTTAAAACCAAAAATGCCATTAATTTTCATACCGTCAAATTCTTCTCCCTAATGTTTATCCTCTGTAACATTTTGGCTCAAACGAGAGAAAACATCTGTATCTTTAAATTTTTAATCTATTTATATATTAGTGTTAGGTATTTTTATCTTTTGTACGAAATTGTCAGGGAAGTCACAAAACATTTATTTGTAAGTTAAATATGGTGCTAATGTTAGGCTTGACTAATGTGTGACACCAAAATAAGACTCATACACACTGTAAGAATGGTTTTGTTATTTTTTTATTTATAAGCAAACATTATTTATACAAGTTCAATTTTTAATTACTGCCATTAGTAATTAATGTATTTTGATGATGTGTACTTTTGTTCCTCTTCCCATTGTCTAAGACGAAAAACATCACCATACTACATAATGTTTTTATTCATTTACCTATGTGTACTGATATGCCATAGTTAACATCAAACTTTGTTGTTACAAAAATATTTTCGCCAGAATACATAAATATACTTCTCGATGGAGTAGACACTAGTACTTCGCAACATTGTTTACATAATAATGTAAAATAAATACCGACCGGTAAGGCTGCCTATATACCGAGTGGGAATTTAAAATACCTACCGAAAGGTATAATTTACAAAGACGTTAATCCAGTGACGTGGGTTAAAGAAATATTTGTAAATAAATTTTGCTAATATTATTGAAAAATATTAATTAGTACAATATTTGGTTTATGATTTTTTTTTTTCGATTACGGTTAACTCCACGTAACAGAGCATTTCGTGTTTCGAAGACGAATTTCGAATAATATAAAATAGGAATTATTATTACAACAGCTTTCGGTGTGAGTAATCTATTAAATGAGAAATTAGTAAGAATTTTAGCTCACGGCTCAAAAAATATTTACAGTATTGAGTGGAAATATTTTGGCGTTATGCTAAACATGGAGTCGCCTGCGCGCGATGTGCGGGAGAGAGCGGGCGGGCGCGGGCCGGGGAGTGTGAGGGAGAGGTAAGGGGGGTTTACTCTGTGTAGTCCCAGCCGTCCTTCTCGTAGCCCTCGTACACGTGCTCCAGCAGCACCTTGCGCCGACTATCGCAGTATCTATGGAATAATATTTTGATTACTCGCACCATACTCTTCGACCAGTTTAACCATTATAAAGATAATGTGATCATTCTTTACTTACAAAACTTAATAAACCGTTGGTAACTTAACCTTTGGTAGATTAAAAATTTTAATAGCTATGGAATGGGTCATATTTCGTTGTACGGTGGATAAAATTAATCTAAAAGCCGATGACAGGGCCGAGACCGACCGAGCAGCTGAGGCCAGATTGGACGATACTGTAAGAGAACGGACCTGTATTTGTCCTGGACCTTCTGCTTGATGTCAGCTAGATTCTCGCTGGTGATGTCGCGCTCGAGGTACTCGGAGAGCGTCTCGGTGGCGGACTCCAGGTCGCGCTGGTTGGCCTCGAAGATGACGGACTGGTTGTTCTTGCGCAGGTAGTACGCGAACACGTACGTGTACATGAGCGTCTGCCTGCACTGGCACAGAATGTCCACTGCCTTTTTTAGGAACTGCACCTGGTGAATATAAAAAGCATTCTTATGAAACTCTTTGTCTAATGAATACAATAATTTTACCAGTCCTATTATATATTATATTACTTTCATTATTTTAAGGTAACATTTCAGGATGTTGGAGAATCTAAATGAAGACATAAATAAAGTTAGCTATTGGAATGGAATGAATGTGTTAAAACAATTTTATAAATTTTGTTATATTTTATAACTAAAGTTTACTGTACACAATTTACTACATTTTAACACGCTGTTGATCTTTTCGTGAAGTTGTTTATGGAGAACTTTTCGTGAATCGACGCAGAGACATCATCGCCAGATCTCTTTCCGCCTCATAAGAGCAGTTTTAAACACTGCTGTCGGATACACAACAGTTCTGGTTACAGTTACGGAGTTCCGTAACATTACTAACATGTATTAAGAGTTGATACATTATTCATATTTTTGTAATATATCGAAAATAAAATCAGAACTTTCTCAAAATACGGAGATGTTTGCAACTGTGTTTTACATATTTTGAAGTAGACGGAAATGCTTTTAAAAGGTGTTTACGCTTGATAAATTAACCCCAAATGTTATATAATTATGCGTGACTAAGACGAAGCTCTACATAGCCGAAATAGATCTATTTTTGATTGACAAACTCTTGCAAATGACATCTAGTTATAAAGAAGCACTAATTTTGGCCATAACCCGAAAAGTGGTTTTGGTGTAAAACGGCATTATAGCTTTTGTTTTTTTTTATATATGTAAAGTAGCAAACGAGCATGCAGGCCGCCTGATGTTAAGTGGTCACCGTAGCCCATGGACACCCACATCCAAACCCAGACAAAACCGAAGTTCCGTTTGAGGCTGTATATGGATGCGTCACTACTCCTGAGGTCTATGATGGTCGCCTCGCTATATGTGTGCCTGGCAACCGCACCTCTCCAACCGAAACACAACAATTGCTTCACTGCGGATTGTGAGGGTGGCTATGGTATTTCCCCAGACGAGCGATTGTTCTACCACCTATTAATATTTATAATATTATACCAGCTTAAGGACGGCAGTACTATGCATACCTCGATCCAGCTCATGTTGTGCTGTTGCATCTCCTCCATCTTCTCCTTGATGGACGCGTACAGCTTGGACTCGAAGCGCAGCGACTGCATGTGGTTCATGTAGCGGTTGCAGTAGAACAGGTAGCGCTGCAGCGCTGCACGGGACCGCTCCTGTGCGTCGCGCGCCGCCTTCGCCTCGTCCTCGTCGTACCTGCAGGAAAGTTTTGAAGGTGGTACAATCCATCGTGGCTCTATTCCGACATCGAATAAATAACGAAATTCAATAAAAACTTATTACATACTTCGAAGGTAGATACTTCGTAAATTAGAGCAACGTTATTAGTAAGTTGGACAGATATTTGAAAAGAAAAGTCATCATTCAATTCAACTTTAAGATCGCCTCCGGAGGCACCGCCGCCAGAACTATTTGTTTTGTAACAGTAATTAAATGTTATTGTTTTGATTTGATGCTTGTAATAAGGGACTTTTGCACATGACATTTTAGCTTAGTCCTCAAGTGTAGCAAAGCAACTGTAGCTGACATTAAGTAACACTTTAAACCTGTTTGGTGGTGATTTGGTTCTTGGATAGCAGGGTTCACTTATCACTATTAGCAGTGATACCATAGTGGTTAAGATTCCGGCCTCTCACACTGGTAGTCTAGGGTGACATTGGTGCATGCACTTCGGATTTTTCAACATTATACACGTGTTAGATATTTATTATCACCTGCTTTAATGGTGAAGAAAGAAACCTACATGGCTGAGATTTGTTTGTAAAGTTCACAAAGTCTGACTGTAGGCCCATGCCCAGTAGTGGGGCATTAATCATTATAATGATCATGATGACTCATCATCAAGTAACTATATGCTCATTTGTTACATCGATACTATGAAAAACAATCCAAATACTTGAAGGTTCATACCTGTTGCAGTTATACCAACTGCTGCCATGCGGCTCCCAGGGCCCGAGGCACACCCAGCAGAAGTCGGCCTTGCAGTTCTGGTTCTTGCACACCATGTGGTTGCAGCCGCCGTCCTTCTCTATCGTCACGTTGCACTTCGGACACTCCTTAGTGTTCGCCGCTATCCAGTTTGATGTTTCAGAGTCGTCGTCGCATTTCTGTTTGTGAAAATAAATTGTGAAGCTTAATATGACCGACATTATTTTTAAGAACACGCATCAGAGAGACGTAATTGATAATATTGATAGAATAACATCGTGTTGTCTTGCTCATTCCTATTAAATTCCCTAGTCTGCTCATTAGGTACTGTATTTTTCAAGAATATTCCGTATTTCATTCCAAACGTTTTACATTTATAATGAATTATTTGTACTGTAAATAAATAGGAAGCCATTAATATGTTTTTGTGAAATGATAACACATTTATGTGTTTAATTACATGTATTTAATGCCATTAATTTACTGCTGAAATTGATAGCACTAATGACATTATGTCAAAGATGGCACTGAAGCTGGGTGTGTTTGTGTTTTAATTTTTTTATAAAAAGGAAATAGCAAAAGAACTTGCAGTCAATCTGAGTTTAAGTAGCCATTTCTGTATTCATCCATCAAAGTTTTTCGAGGTCCACTGTGGGACATAGTGCATGCTGGCACCGATTATGGAAGGCCTATGGCTGACCTAATTAGCGCCGATTCAAATAGTCCTATCTATATTCTGATGACATGATAGTTATAAGAGAAAAATAGGTGACAATGCCGCCAAGTTGTATCATCTACCAAACCTATCTACTACAAATACTACCTAGGGACGTCCAACCCTTACCTATAGCCTCTCATATCCTATGGCTCTGTGCATCATGGGGAGATTAGAAATGGATGGAGATTTTTTAGATCTCGAGGATACTCTTTCTGTCCGGGCTTATTCTCAAGGAGGTATATACACTCCCCACATTAATAACATTTCCCCAATGTAGTATAATATTATTTAAAATATTATAGTATCAAAACATTACTAATGGGATGCCATGCCCACTGTCCAGTGAGTACCGAAGGCGTCGGTTGAACCACTTTCCGTGCCTCCTGTCTCAATGATATTATCAGAACACGCCAGTACCTTGATCCACTTTCGCAGCAAGCAGCAGCGCACGGGGTCGTGCCAGTTCTCGCCGCACGCGAAGCAGAAGGTGTGCTGGCAGCGGCACGTGACGGGCGCCGCCTCCACGTACGCCACCTTGATGGCGTTGCTGCAGTCCGGCGACGGACACCAGCGCAGCAACCGGTTGCACTGCCGCACGGAACGACACCATTGTACTGATATTTTTTATGTAATGGAAGTTGCAAACGAGCACGCAGCCCACTTGAAGTCGATCACACATGTCTTCATTTTCCTAAGGACCTTGGTTCTCCAAAATAGATCCATTTTAATGGAATGCATCGAAAAAGTAAATTCGTCTTCCTACACTTCAAACCAGAACACAGGAGCATTTTAAAGCAGAAATACTATATATGTAATAGTGACAACACTGCAAGCAAATGTCAAAAAAATTTACCACCATAGAGGTGGTAAGAAAAATAACAGAATGAATAATAATGTATCGCATTTAACGCATCGCAAAGTCCGTTTAAGGTTATATGTTTTGTATACTTATATCAATAGATTTATAAATGTAAAGTGATTTACATATGCATTTCATAAACATCATTACAGTGAGTGTTTGATTTTTTAACGTTCTATAATAATGATAAAAAAAAACACAAAAGAAAAATGTACATTCATTTACCTAAACATGGTGTGACATGTTATGTCAATTACCACGTTTTTAGTACGTTTGCTTGTATTCAGTTAGTTATCTACTCATGTACTAAATGAACGTAGTACTTAATGAAAACATTTGACAATAGAGGTGAGTCCTTTGGTGTAATATGCGTTTGACTTACTCAATATGCTTTGACTTAGAACACCGAGCCAGAAATGAAACACTAATAAATATCATTCACGGAGCAGTATAGTTAAATATAATTCTGACTTACTCAATATACGTGAAAAGGAAAGAAAAGTTCAGTTGAGGCAAATCAATGCTACACTCACCTCAACGAAACTATTGGTGATGATGTGCTGATACTTGAGTTTGACGCGCGGGTCGCGAACCAGCCGCATCACAGTCGCGTCGTCGACTAGGATATCGCACGCGTGCGCCGCACACGCTATCGTCTGCCCCTGGAAGCAATCGTTTCGATGTGTACCGTGCGTTCTGCTTGTCGGTCGGAACGGACATCTATTTGTATTCTTCGACTTGTATTCTTCGACTTTCTTAGTAGACCGATTGCCAACGATTATCAATTTTCACCTATACCCACCGATAATGTAAACAGAGACTTGGCATGCGTCTTTAAATTAAAATGCCGTTATACAACATATAGCCAGTTCCGACATTTTGAGGTTTTGTTAATTTGAATATTACGAATTAAGTTTCACTATTAAAAAGAGCTCTATTAGATTTATCTTTGATACCTCTAACACTTGCATAGGACATCTAGTTTTTAACATATTGACTGCGACGGCTAATATTCGAAACAATCCACCGTGCGGCGCGTAACGCAACAGGCGTGTTCCAGTACGGCGGCACACCGTATGCGTGCGAGTCGCACGGGTGGCGCAGACAGTAAAACAGAACAGGTGCGTTTGCTTCAGTCAATGTGTTAAATAGCACTAATTTTTAATTACCCTCTTTTGAACCATAACTTGAAAAGTGGTTTTGGTATGTAACGTTTGATTTGGCACGATGTCGTTACTACCTCACCGTTAGGCAGCATGAGGGTAACCTCGTCATGAGGACACAAAAAACGCATATTATTATTTGCGCTGCAAAAAAAAATTACCGTCATTGTGGATACACACATTACCATACTTCGGAGATTGAATTTAACCAACAGGTAGAAAATTCCTACACTTACAGAACTGAGCTTTTACAAAAAAATATATAGTATGGGTTCTGTTGAATTGAAAACTAAGCGAGTCCTATTCTTGCAGTGTAGTTACAGGTTGCAACTTAAGATTGCCATATGAAAATATTAAAATTACACAACACCACAATTTGAAAATATCTATATAATAACTTACTAAGCCTTCCTCCATAATTTTCGTTGTTAAATATTCACACCAGCACTGTGTACAAAATCTGTGTCCGCACTCTAAGCCTGTCATCATCTGAAAAAACAAAATTTACAGCTCATACTAAACACAAAATAGAAATCAATTCTATTCATAAATATATACATAAAAGCAAAATGGAACCAGAAGACATTCTTCAGAAAACCAAATAGCAAATAGAGTTGCGCTTTGTTTCTTATAAATGTAACGTTGTTACTTGTAATTGTAAATGTAACTTTGATTACACATGTCCAATGGTGGCATTAATGGTTAACCACTTCATATCTAGTGGATTCCACGTCCATTTGCTACTTGACTTACATTGAAATACTATTTCATCCATCCATCACCCTTTTAAAGTCAACTGCTGAACATAGACCTCCCCTAATCGGCGCCAACCTAACCGATCCTGTGCTTTCTAAATCCAACGGTTACCCGCTGTCTTCTTGAAGACACCTTGGTCCGCCTTGTTGGGGCGCGACTTGTGCTCCTTTTGCCTTTATTATTTCATATATAAAAAATAAATATACAAAAAGTAATAAATTATTGATATAATAAATAAAATCAGCATATATAAATGTTGTATAATGT
>DWKL01000146.1:0-23508 GCA_018249415.1 Phareas burnsi | reverse complement strand
AGGCGACCATCTTAGTCCCCAGGAGTCATACGCACGTACGCATCTACGTTCGCCTCTAAATAGGACTACAATCCTATTTATGGTTGGATGTGTGTGTCATGGGATGCAGTGACCACTTAACTTACACGCTCTTTTTACTACTCTTCTCACATAAATGAAAAAAATCTATTCGACGTCCGCCTCCGGTGACACCATCGCTAGATCTATTTCTGCCTTATAGCAGTGTGGTAAACATTCCCTTTTTTGAACTAGTCCGTCTAGTCTTCAGGAAAAACATATATGTGATCATTTTTATTTAGGACTGTTATATATGGACTTAGTACAGATGTCCATGGGCGGAAGTGATCACATAAAATCAGGCTGCATTCACGTGGGCTAATTTCATTTCATAAATATATAAATATAAACATAGGTTTGTAAACTCTTATCAGTATTCATTAAAAATAATGTTTTAAACAATCAGATTCATTGTTATATTATAATTAAGGTTATAGTGGAAAAAGAAATCTCCGTGTTGATATAAACGGACAACAAAATAAATCAGCTACGGATACAATCTGTGATAAACTTATCATTGCATGTTTTATTTAGCTAGACACTCGTTAAATCACACGGAAGGTTTGTCGGTATTGCAAAGAACACATGTGCTCTGAACTGAGTACGGGTTCAAAGCGCTCGCTGACAGCGGCGCGCACCGACAAAGTCGTAACCGCGCTTCGCGTGCGAGCTGTTACGTCGTTGTGGAGCTCAGGCCGTGGATGTAGTTACAAGTTCCCGCGGTCGTTGCCCGCGCGATGCGTGCGCGACTCCCCTATATCGGCTAACTGTGGCGCGGAAACTAATTCTCGCGCCCGTCCCGCAGTCGCACCACCCGCCACCCGCGCCGCCTGCCTCATGACACACCACTCGCGACCGTACGATCCGCGAATGCCCCAACTGCTACGTCAGCGTTCGCATACCCTGAACGGTAGTAATCGTCGTTCTCATCTCAATCGTGTTATGCACTCGACGTGCGGCTCGCAGCTTGCGATGGGGAGAATAAATCGAAAATCGAATGGCCAAATATTAATATGTAATAACAATGCACGCCGAATGTGTAAACGCGGAAACGGCTGAGTGCCGTTACTTAACTGTACGGCTCTAGTCTAGAACAATCCTGTGCGGGCCCGACGACGATAGGATCGGGCGACACGTCCTGAATTGATGAGCACTCTTGAAACATCATCCACTGTTCTTACATAACGAAAATCGACATTTTTCCGAACAAACAATAAGTAGAGTCGACGAGATCCAGGCCAAGTTAGTTAAATTCAGAAGAAATATTCGTAATCATCTATTTCACTTTTTCAAATGATTTTTTATTTTCAAATAACGGTGCCTAATATAAAATATTGTAACAACTATTTGCAACTTTAATATGAATATTTCATAAAAATGTATTAAGCTGGTATGAGTTACAGGAATTCGAAATAATACAAAATAAAATTTAAGTAAAATTAGTACTTTGCTTGACTTAAAAATGTAAAACGGTAATGACGAAGGCGTTCATTGGGGTTTCGTAAGAAAGTAGGGGGTGGCGAGGGGTTAGTGACCGCACAGTCCCCGTTTCGTCGTAAGTGTCGCCCGCCACAAGAGATACTTCAGCCGTCTCTATAAATTTATTCACATAACATTACGTGTTTCCCATTCATAGTTTGTTTGAGAATCAACACAAATGTTTTAAATTGTTTTGTGAAGGAGGTTTTGAACGGTGAAATTATATTTTTTGGCTACACTGTAGCTTACGTATGTAGTCAACGAAGAAGTTTTTCTTTATTAATATATTTTTAGTTATTTTATATTGATCTAACAGGCAGGTTCGATTCCCGGCCAGCCAGACACCTAAACGACGAATATAAATTTCTGTTCTGGGTCTGGGTGTTTGTTGTCTCGTCTTTCTATGTGTGGTATCCGCCTAGAGTAGGTCTTTGAGTGTAGAAAGCATTCTCGTTATTATTAATCAATATTACGTAAATACTATCCTTACTAATGCTCTTTGACAGTGTATTGTGAGCGTTAAACTCACAATGTTTCAAAAAAATGTAATACATATTTATTTATTACACCGTTGACGTAAATGGCGTCCTTGAACGTAACAATAGACGCAAATGTGCAAATATCTGATACAGAGGGTCACTCACCCCCTGACGATATAATCAATCGCTGATTATCTTTATATCGCGACTAGCCTACCTTATTTATGTGTATGTACTTATTATGTACTTTCATTCTATATTTATTATGTACTACAAAAGAAGAAAAGAAGTACAATTCGCTCTCCAACAAGGTGGACAGATGATTTGAAGACGGTGGGAAACCGTTGTATTCAGAAGGGACAGGATCAGTTGGAGTGGCGCAGATTAGAGGAGGCCTAAGTCCAGCAGCGGACCTCCAAAAGCTTATTATGGCTACAAAGTTATAATACAGTCCCCATGCATGTTTTTTTTAATGTTAAAGAAACTTCCAAATAATACGCCTACAAGATATTTATATTCTACAATATTATTTATTAATAACATTATTTATGAACATTTATATTTATACATACAAACATAAATGTCTATTTTTATTCAGTAACTTGTCAACCTACTGTGATTAAAAATTCATTTCTTTTCACAAGCCATTCACAGATGTTTAAACATTTATATTTTACTTTATTTCTACTAAACTAAATGTATATACTACTGTCTTCAAAATACACTTCAATTATGATATTACGTGCCTACATTATTTCGGATTAGTGTCATATGTAATTAAGTTGATAAACAACTGTATTTCATCTAATAAAATACAAATATACTGACTTCCTCGTGACGTTATAATATTGTAAATGTAAATCATGATCGACATTATGCGAACATAACGATATATAATATTTACATAGCTCATATTACCGACTTTGTTTACGGCTATCATGCGTCATGCGTTGTTTTTAGAAGGTGGACTTAATTTTTCTTGGGTCGTTTTGTCCTACCAGGCCCCATCACTTGCGGTACGATTTTCTTTAGTGTCCGCCGATGTCAGCTGAAGATTTCCGCTATTCGTCTATTACTAGTGACTCATTCGCTGTCATTTGACAGTGAAGTACGTTGACACGTCGCTTTTGAAAAGATCTCTCGCTCATGTCATGTTAACAAAGTTAGTATGGTATTCAGTTATAGGTATGTACGTCGCACTTAAACGTAATACAATATGTTCGAATACCCGTAGTATAAGGAAATCTGCGTATTATCGTATAACTTCATAAATTTTACCTTCTTCATCAACCCATTAATGTCCCACTGTTGGGCACGAGTCTTCTCTCAGAATGAGGAGGCTTAGGCTATAGGCCATGTGCGGATTGATAAACTTCACACACCTTCGAGAACTTTACAAAGAACTCAGATGTGGAGGTTTCCTCACGATGTTTTCCTTTACCGTTAAAGCAAGTGACAATTAATTTCTAAATCACACATAATTTCGAAAAATTATATGTGCGGGCGGGATTCGTACCCCGGACACCCAACGTGAGAGGCCGAATTCTTAACCACTAGGCTATCACTGCTGTTTTACATGATGTATTAAATATTTTTTATAGTTTATGTATTTGTCGGATTTAAATTGATGACATGTTTGACAGAAAGATGACCAACAAGTTGCCCAATTTCTTTTGAGTGTGCGATCCGACAATCTAGCGTACTTTTAGCCAAAAAGTTTGAACGTTTTCTTTTATAATCTGCTCGTGTAGTAGCACCGCAGGCCCTAAAAGTGGTGTAAATAGGTCCTTTGTTTCGTACAAACAACCGATAGAACGGGTGTGCTATCAGTGGCATACATAGCTTACTCGATAGTAGAGCTGCGATAAGCCGAACAAAACATCGCTTCGGTACAATGACCCAGAATAATTTCAAAAAAATCCTCATCGATTCCGATAAGCTGTGACAATGACATTTAATACTGATACGCTTTTGGGATGTAATAAGGGATGTAATTTCTCGCTA
This sequence comes from Phareas burnsi, assembly GCA_018249415.1. Classification (NCBI taxonomy): domain Eukaryota; kingdom Metazoa; phylum Arthropoda; class Insecta; order Lepidoptera; family Hesperiidae; genus Phareas; species Phareas burnsi. The sequence goes on along the minus strand of DWKL01000146.1, from coordinate 19,489 downwards.
CGATATCCCGCGGCATTCCGTGGATATTGCTTGAACTTCTACTGAATAATACTTCAACTTCAAAAAGTTTATTTCTTCTGATAGATTAGCTGACGAACAAATAGGTAACAATTAAAACATATATTTACGTTCCGTATACGTCACAGTAATTCAACATTTTAAATAGTATTAAAAAATACCTTGTATATACTCAACTATACTACAATTTTATTATATTTTTAGTTATAGATATTCTTCGCTACAAAACCATGTCTATTTACATCTAATATTTGAATCCCAATCTGAGCTTACGACTCACATACCCACATTAAACTACCGTATTTTCACTCTTTAAATCTTAAAATCTTATTTTGAAAATGAGTTAAAATTCTTTTGTGGTAGGTTCATTGACATATCAGAGGCTAAAATCGCTTGGAGCCGTACGAACTGATGTCAACTTTCTCGCACTTACGTAACGCGGCTCGCGGAGAGATGTACTAGAACATTCGGAGTCATCGACCACGACTTGCGACATTCACTGCTACACCTTCTTGTATTTCGAGAATTTTTACACCGATCATTATTCTGATTCAGTTACGTAGTAAGCACTTTCTTATATGTATGATAGATGGATTCTCAATCCTTTTATAACAACAAGTCACCGTTTATAATAAACTACCGCGGCCTCAACTATGTAGATTGATAAAATTGTACTTTTCTAGTCTTACTTTTATCGACCTCGAATGTTGATAACTTCTTATTTATTCTAGTCGTTTATACTAACATTTTTGAGACCGAAAAAGCTGTTTCCTCAGTAATCTTTGCTTTCTATATGTCTATAAAATATCCTGTCAATTATGCCATGTGTACTTATAATCTATAATATATACTGGAAACAGATTTTATGTTCATTCAAATTTTCAATATTATTCAATTTCATACATTTGTTTAAATTGATACATAATGTATCGATTTGATAGCAATCTTTGATGTGTTACAAAAATTGTAATCATTTAAAACTGACAACAGACAGCTTCGAATCTGATAGAACGCGTAGAAGAACTGGATCATTTCTCGTTAGACGCGTGAATACTCTTCTTATATCGATAGCGTAGAGTGGTGTAGCAATCAATTTGTTAGCTGGTGCTAGTTGGCATCCGCTGGTCCTGCGCTGGGTCGTCGCTCGCGAGGTCAACGCCGCGGCGCCGTCGCCAGACGCTCAGCTCAGCATTAGCATCTCCTGTGAACACAACTCATTAATCCGTGCCCATTAAATACGCCTCTCTAACGCGATCTCTGAGCATTGATCTCTAGCGTTTTATCACATTGTAAATATGGAGAGCGATAACGTAAGATTGTCACTTATATCATTTATATTGAAAGATACAGTTTTTAGTTACCAGATGTAGCGAACAAAGCGATCAAATATAGTCGACGTAATGTTGTGTCCACGTAATGTAATTATTACCGTCACTGTAGTTAATTTACATATATTTACGAGTACCTACCTCAAGTAGTAATAGGGCCTTAGTTCGCTAAATACTAAATTTGTACTCTGAATAGCTTTAGTGGAAATACTTCACTAGACTGCTTAATAATATTACAACAGGTGAGAGACGGGGGAGAGGGGTTAGAGACTATGGAATTATAGTATTAAATAATGAAATCTAAATAAAAACGTTTTATTCTGTATAAATAAAATTATACTCAAAATTTAAAAACAATCCGTGAAGTAAAGAGGTCAATATCAAAACAATAGTATTATTTATTCTGTACATTAATTATTTATTGATTCTGTCTGTTTACTTTCTACGATATCTGTTTTGTAGGTTACTAGTCGAATAAATATTCGGATGTAGCTTGCCCTTTCATAACTATCACCTCCTTATCTTAGGACAACACAGACGTAATTGAACAACGCATAATAATCCACATGACAATGTAACCCCTTTTATCACTAAAGGTTATTCGAGTGTCTTCACACATTTTAGTTTATATGGCTTAATGTACGTGTATTGCCTAGAGTACAGGAGACGGTCAGACCATGTATAGATCTGGTTGCCGCCGTAGACCCCGTACTATTCGAGATGCACATGAAATTCTTGAATAAAGCCGAAAGTATAATATACTTATAACTACTACACATGTGTTTGTCCCAACCAAGTGATAAGACCTGTTCAGAACGATAGTCTCAATGTCAGGCTTTAATGCGACATGTTGAGTTCGTTCCTCGTGCCACAGACTTGTAAGTGAATTTTGATGTATGATGCAGATTTGGATATTGTTTTGTCTCGTCTTTGCTTGTGTGTCAATGGCGTCCAACTCCAAGCCAACTCCAGATTAAGACGTTTATTAACATTTGTATTTGACATATAAATGTATGATACTGAAAAACAAAACAATTTAACGAATTGCATTCGGCACCATTGCGAATGTTCAACGAATTTTCACAGTGGAACACGAACGTGCTACGAATCTTGAAGATTAGAGTACTGCATAGAAGTGAAGGGGCGTAGGTACGGTCGTGACACACCAGCAATTATAAGTATGGAGGCGTCATTGAACCCATGTTATTGCGAAACAACGGAAACCAGTCCAGCGCCCCCCGCCCGCGCCCCGCGGCTACACCTGCTGCGAATTTTTAAAATCCTAGATTATAGTTGACATGCTGTCAGCTCTCGTGTGACGTGATATGCATAATTGAAGACGCTTACATCACTTAAATATGCATTGTCTCGGTGCACGATTATCCTCCAGATAAATATTTTTTACACGATGTCATTTGTTTTTACCATATATTAAGAAAGTGTTCATTAAATGTTCTTCATTAATAACCTACCGCAATTAAAACGTAATTATATTGAAATATGTAAAGATGTCCGTGACATTTTTAATTGCACGCTTCGTCCAGCAGTTTCATAACCTCAATGATGTAACAATTTAATCGGCTTACATAAATAATATTTTAATATTCCGATCCGCGTCTTATTGGATCAGTATAATAGAATATGATAAGGACACTCTTTAGTTATATGTTTTGCCCCTTTCCCATGTCATATTATATGTAAAATTGAGTTATGAAGTGAAGACTATATTTTTTGACACAGAGTTTAGAGTCAAGAGGGAAGGATTTCAATCTCATGAGGATAAATCTCCCCACAATATTGTGACATAAGTACCTATTTAAGGATAGAACATCCGCCATTATGACGTTTAGAACAGAAACTTAATTTTGATATAAAAACGAAAATAAATATTTCAAAAATGTTTTTACTTTAAAACTATTATGCTGTCTCTACGGCCAGCGGTGGCGACCTAAAAAGCGACGTGCCTGATAGAGGTAGTGAGGGACAACGGCCGGGCCGCCTCATTCGCAGGAATTGCAGGTAGGCTAAGGGGTTAAAGAACTCCCGTGCACTATATCAAATACCATTGAACTCGCGTCGTCTTCCTCGCACACTGCACCGCGATGCATCGCCCGCACGCCTCATCGTGCGAATCCTGTCTGATTACGCGGCACGCATGCGTATGACATGATCTACTAGTATCTAGCCTCTATGTAGATATGCGCTTACTCACATACGGTAACCGTGCAACCACTTCAAGCTATTTTTATAGGACTGCCTGTGTTGATGTGTTATTTTTATTTGTCTTCCACGAACTTGTTTAACGTTGCCGATTGTTATAATAAGTAACAACATAAGATATATACAAAAGATTTGCACCTTTTGCTAAATAACCTTTTATTTGCGCAGTTTGATATAATTCTATAAATGACTGATATTCTTATAGGCTTTAAAAAAAGGTCTCTACTTATGCTCCACTTAAAGTAGAGCTCTGCGATACAGATCAATCGGTGGCGGGACACGGCTCTCCTATACAGAGGCAGAGTATAGTAAAGCTGTTCCATCGGAGCGTTTAGAAAAGCTAATTGAGTTACGTAATAACGTGTAGCCTAGCTCACGGGCACCAACCATGTGTCAATAATCAAGTTTAACGAGTGGAAAGTTCAGAGAGGACGTCGACATCAAGCGGCGAGGCTCCGTCGGCACTTTGTTGCTCAGTCGCTAGAAAATAACGTAAATTTGCGCGACACCTCATTGGCGAGCGGTTAAGATGTGCACTGTCCTGAAACAAGGAAGCGATGCGGATAAAATTTCATAGAAACTTTTTACCGCCTCTCAGGCCTTATATATTTCCTAGTGTTTATGTCATGGTAATAACAAACAGCCATGCTGCCTACTTAACGTAAAGTAGACACTTCACCTGTACATTTGTTAGCAACCCCAAATAGAAAAGGACTCTTAAATGAGCGTACGGTTCCTGAATACTAAGGTGATATGAAACGCCCGAGGTTGAAATAAGTGTGTCTTACCACATGGGTGGGTTATCCACTTACAAGACTGAAATACACATGTACAAACAGTATTGCTATAAGCTAAATATAGGTTAATAATTCAGATATTATTTTATACCTTATTAAAATCTTAACAATAAAGTGTAGAATAAAATTAAAATAATTATTTTGGTAAGTAAACTTGTTTTCACGTCAATAGTTTTGCAGACAACGTAATAATTCCAAGGTAAAATGATAAAATGTCGTTGAACTTGATAAAATAAAATAAAATGACACGTAGATTGCAGCCAAAATTATTAAGTATAATGTAAGCGACCGTCACAAGGTATAAAAGAAAATTAATCGATCTATTGGACTGCTAATCTGCTATCTACGTTTGTCTGTAAGGCCTAATAAATTAGGCCTTACAGACAAACGTACATTTGGTAGTTAAATAAATTTAACTACCAAATGTATTGAATATATTGAATTACCACGAAGAGTTCTAACACTTTCAATATATTTGGTAGTTAAAGAAATTATCTTTGACTACCAAATATTGAAAGTGTTAGAACTCTTCGTGGTTCGACTGCGACCATCAGACTGCGACCATGTGTCATCAGACTTATTTCTGTTTTATTACGCTTATGTAAACTAGTGTGTTCTTTCTTTGGTAACGTAGAATTACTTGTAACCCTTGACCATCTTTAATGCTTCATATGGAATGGACACATAACGTCACAAAGACCCAGACCCGATTGAATGTCTAAATCACGCTTGACCTGGAACCTAACCCATGGTATATGGACCAGCATGTTGACATACCATGCGAGTCATTACACATAATACAATTGTTTATTTGGCACAGTGACATTTGGTCCCTTTGCCTAAATTACCTGCTACGCCTGGTTTAGTGACCGCACTAAGCCCCGCATGTTTTAGTCTACCACAAATTCTACGTAACCAGTTTTATAGCATTTAATGTACCACTTATCATCGATAAACTACAGGTATGTATTTAATTTAAACAAACCTAGGTTCTTCGGTACTACGCATTACAATTAGTAATAGAACCATTTATAACTTCAGTCATAGTCTTAACTAATTTTGCTGTAACAAAATTGTGATAATTGTGATAACGAAATGTTTACTTGAATATATTTCTTCAATAATTACACTTTGTCCTAAACAAGCTATGGAAATATTTTTGATAGATATCAAGATACTGGTAACTTAGAATTTCTATAGACTAAAAGTATTAACATTTTGCGAATACCAACTTGGTATAGGTTTTAGAAAAAACGTTTATTCTTTTCCTCTTAGTCACACTGGTCTAAATGCCAACTTTTAGTGATTTGGCAAGTATTCCAAATGGAACTTGCACTCGCAAAAAACTTCCCAGAAATACTTTTTGGTACTTGGAATAGATATATTAGCGAAAATATACGTAATTTATATATGTATTTTTTTCCCAAGTAGAAAAGTCTTATAATAAATACAGATGTCCTGTCTATTAATATTACACCGAAAATATATTTTGTTAACTAACCCTAAACATATTCTCTATTCATTTCAAGACTCTGAGTTTGGATTATTTTTCTCGACCTGTCCATTTGTATTCGCTTCAAAGCCTTGAAGCTTCAGTGCTTTAAATAACGTTATTATCGAAAGGGTTAGCAAAAAAATATTATTACTTCACATTTCCTTCAAAATTCACATCGGTCGGATACCCGACTCCACGCCCACGCTTTTTAGCCACGAATCCACTAAAGTGTCAATTATAAGTCGTGCTCTTCAAAAATCTTATTTATTACAAAAATAATGTGATACTTATACTGGCACTTACAGAGAAGCTTTTGCCAAATTATTCGCGCGAAAACCTGGTAACCTTTTTCTTTGATTTTCCTATAGCGCCGGAAATAGCCACGTACGAGTATGTGGGCATTGTACACACACACCTATTACCTAGGTTGTGTGTGTGGCGTAGATGGACGTGTTATCTACATTGGCACTTGTTTACCGCGATCTGCACGCAGACCTTGAATTCGGCGGCGGTCACTGGCCCGAGGCCTCGCTGTTTCGAATATCATAAATTTTATTATTATCGACCCCGGATGGCAGCGCTGTAAATTGCCAAATTTTATTTAGTCATTTCACACATTCCCAAATGTTTTTCAACACGAAAATGTTTTATTTAAGGGCTTTTGTGTAGTGAAATTTACTTGAGCTTAACAAGTAATTTCAAATAAAGTGTATATTGAAAAAATAAAAAGTAGTCCATAAACAAAACATCTGTAATCGTACATGTCTCAGATTTATTTTCAGGCGACCCCATTCCTATTTATCCACCGAAAAATAAACAAAATTGTTTATCATTGTTGGTGAGTCTCGTTCCGGCCGCCATTTTCAGCGGCTCGAAGACCGAGTTCGTGAGCTTATTATCGTCGTTGCGTGTGTGTTTGTTGTAAGACGCCGAATTTTCACTGTGTGTTCGTGATTGGCGATTTTGGTGGCGGGCTCAAGGACGACCAGTACGAGTTCAGTAGCCACCATCGACTGTGAATGACACCATTTCGAACATTGACCTTATGCGTTTCCTTTGCCTCGATGTATAATACCAACGTGGATCAGTTAAAATACTTATACAATTGTGCGTGGTACACAAAGCACCTTTGATCGACTTTGACTTAGAAACAATACAAGCATTAGCATGAAGTTAATTATGAAGCTTAAGTCAATGCCCCGACGTTTTTACCGCAGTAAACATTTTATGTATTCAAACATACTTATCAACTGAACAGTCTTATCGTTTATCTATATGACCACCTGCACAATTAGAACAAGTAATTTAATGACTGCTATCTTGTATTTTTTACAAATTAATTGTCTATGGTTACCTATTTTTTAAAATAAGTTTATAACAGCCTGCAGATTGAATGACGTTTTCTCTTATGTATAGTAATGTAATGTTATCACTCGATTAAAAGGGTTGGCTTTGGCGTCGAAACTAATTCCACCATACCCGAAAGTAATAGCAAACGAACAGCAAACAGTCACTGTTTAGTACCAAATAGTTCTCTCAATTTTATGCGGTTGTTGCGGCTAGTGGATGTCTTTTTTTTTATTTATGTTCGATGAGTAGCAAACGAGCGTGCAGGCCACCTGATGTTAAGTGGTCGCTGCAGCCCATGGATACCTACATTTAACCTCAACAGAACTAAAGTTTTGTCTGAGGTCGTACATAGATGTGTCACTACTCCTGAGGACTAAGATGGTCGCTGTAAGTGTGCCCGGCCAACGCACCCCTTTAACTGAAACACAAAAATTGTTTCACGACAGATGATGAGGGCGGCGGTGGTACGTCCCCGGATGAACTATAGTTCTGCCACTTCTCTAATGCAATAGCCCAAAATTGGATTATAGCCTACACGGGGTCGGTAATAGACCGTTGAAAATTACTTTATACCATTTTTATGTTCGATGAGTAGCAAACGAGCGTGCAGGTCACCTGATGTTAACTGGCCACTGCCGCTCATGAACGCACATCTAATCTTAAACAGGACTGAAGCCCTATCTGAGGTTGTATATAGATGTGACACTACTCCTAAGGACTAAGATGCTCGCGTCGCTTGTAAGTGTACCTGACGACCACACCACTCAAACCAAAACCCAAGAATTGCTTCACGGCGGATTGTGATACTCCCTGAACGAACTATGCTTCACGTTGGATTGTGAGAGGCGGTGGTACCCCCTGAACGAACTATAGTTCTACCATGTATCAACCTACTTACTTGAAACACCTCGTAGTTATTAATGTCCTGATACTGTGGCATCTGGTATGCACATTTTTGAAAGATATTACGTCATGGTGCCACACTGCCATTACTTTATACCGCGATTTCCTTGTTTAATTTTTAAATAAAACTAAATGTGTTTTCCCTTTGTTACAGGTAAGCATTGGAGAAATGGTCTGCGAGTTTCCGCAAGTGGCATGGGTAAAGTGCTGTTGGCTCACAAGTTATGATTGCACGTAATGCGTTCTCGTTAGAGCACAATGCACCAGGCTGCAGTGGTGGTGTGGTGTCAGTCACCCCGTTCTAACGGGGCTCGCCCTATAACCGCTCGCGACTCGCGAACAGCCGTCGACCGCGCCGCAATTGTCGTGAAATCGCTTACTAATGCAACTGCAACTGCATTCGTAATGCATACGTAATAGTCCCCCTCCGTAGCCCCTAGCGCCACGTAGTCGCCGCTTTGTAGAATGAAACGTGAAAAAATTCGCCTTATCAACATTTATATGGAGACAGTTCGTAAGACACTTGCCGTCGTTTAAGCCGCGAATGAAAATTAGGACGAGTTAGTATGTTAATAGTATCACAGAACTGACCCAATTCTTATATTATTTAAGCCGATACTTTTAGCATAGCATAGCATATAATATCTTTGGCGGACTGGTCTTAAACCTCTCAATTGTGCGAGGAGAAATATACCCAGCAGTGGAATTATAATATATTTACAGTAATCATAATTCAATACAATGGTCTTCCTATAAATGGTAATAACGTCTAATTATTATTAGTATTTTTGTTATAACAAAAAAGTTTAATTTTTTAGCAATGCTATTAAATAAATTTAACGCAGGAAATACTCAAAACTCGTCTTAAAAAATCTTATTAAGGCATTGTAAAAAAACAAATTGCCCATTTATTTCCTGGTACTCTACAATTATATTCGATTTCATGTCAACAACTGAATAAATACCTAAATTATGAGAATAGCATATTTTGAAAATATATCGAGGCTTCCCGCTGATATTTTGTCATTAAGAAACTGATTTGAAAGAAGATCCCTCTTCGCGATATCGTTTAGCGAAATCACAATGCTCCGTCTATCTGGGAATGTCGGTTACGAACCCGTCTTAACAAAAGGATGTTAAAAAACTAATCTTTGAACAGTTCTATCCTTATTTTTTGTCCCCAAAAGCATTGCGATCAAACAATCTTTTAAATTTTTTACTCGTCCATAGAAGAGTTAGATATCGCGAAACTTGCACAAAGATACACATTTGAGCAAAAAGTTAGACTTTACCTGTTCGTGAAATCCGAGATGAAAAGAAAGGGTACGTGGGTTCGCATCGTCATTTTTTAACAATTCGATTTTACCTGAGATTTTCTAAAAAAAGGAAAAAATTGTAATCGAAATTGAAAGGAAGTTGAAATAAGGGTTAGCAAATTTCTATTGTTATGTTATGGGTTCAGCAGATGGTATTGAGTCGCTAAGTTGCTCTCTGTCCCAGCGATAATATGGGTCACGACCAACCGGTCATACAATTTATCTCCCTTAACCCACATATATAGCAAAAATAAAAACTGGATTATATGCTCTTTATTAGGAAAACCTACAAATTGAAACAAAATACCATTGGTTTCTCCAAAAAACTTTTGATTTTTTTTTTCACCAGCAAGATTTCAAACCAATATGAGACACGTAATGAACTTGCGTGTAAAGAATCTCAACATCTATTTGCTTGTAATTTCTTCATTCATTCATTTTATTATCCTATTCCTATATTTACTATTTCGGTAGGAGAGTTTTCAAATAAATATATATCTGACACCGTGTACACCCCGTTACTTTGTAATGTAATTTACAAATAAAAATACATCGATTTCAATAACAAAATGCAAAACTCGATTGTACACTTAACGTTAAAATGTCACTGTTATCCTTTTTTTAAGTATGTCCTTATGATAACGCGAGTAAGATCTCTTCCGCATACATACCGACATATTATTTATTTTTGTGCTAAACAAATAATTACCTTATAATAATAACTTAATAATTACTCAACAAACAGAAAAATAAAGTTCTCACTAATAAGATGTAGATGAAAAATATGAGATACAGTACATAATTAGGAGTGAGATAAAACATTTAAAATAATAAGAATAATAAAAAAATAAGCAAAGCAAAATATTAAGAATTATTAATTGAGGATTGCTATGATTTTTCGTATACTTCGCACGGATACCGACCGAACTGCAAATTGGTTCATTATAGATGCTCGTTGTAAAATTTGCATGAACGGTCTCAGTATTGCTTATTGTGTTGTATTGGTTATCCTTTTATTAAGAGGAGTATATCTACAGCGAAAATTTATAGGAATTATTTACTTGTTTTGTTTTATTTTAGTAACTGATCAAGGTTGGTGTTGGTACGTACTGTGGTACAGCAACACCGTTACACGCACTCGCGGAGTTGAGTGCACGCGCGCGCGGTCGCCGACACTACCAGTTATTATAACCGACGTCCTCGCCAGCTAGATCGTGGCTTTCTTTTTTGTAGCATAGAAGTAGGAAACGAGCATGCAGTCCACCTGATGGCGAGTGGTCACCGTCTGTGGACATCTGTAGTCACCCCGCATAGGGTTGAAGTCTGATATAACCACAGATGCATTGCTACCTCTAAGGACTAAGTTAAAACTCGTGCTAGTATTTCACCCTTACCACACTTTTCATGCCGAACACAGAAGCGTTTAACAACTGCTTTTGTAAGCTACTTTACTTTATAAATTCTTCTTGTCTTCTTCAAAATGAGTTCTTCGCCTTGTTCTTTACGACTATCTTTAACTTATAACTGTCTTAATACGGGACATATATCTTTTCTCAAGATGACTTTAAGAACATTAAAGAGAATTTCGACGCTCTGAAGGTGGTAGAACTTGTGGTTCCACAGAGGCAATATCACTGCACCGTCCCCACATCACTTTCATACACCAGAAGCAACACGCCTGTGATTGACCTCAAATGTAGCTCCTGTCCCATTTTGAGCTACCATTACAAGGGTGGCAGTAATCTCTTAGTATCAATCGGACTACATACATTGATGCTTTTATTATATTTATAAAAAATAGCTTCTGCCATGTATGTTTCTTTGCAATACGCCGTTTAACACATGAATTCTAATACAAAACCAAGCAATATAATAAACCCACAAGTTTGAAAAATCGGACTCGTGTCTTCAGCAGCCGACGCTCACAATACTGAGAAACGTATTGCTCTTTTTATAGCTAGTACTTTGTAACTTTTCGCGTACACATATATCTATGTTCGCGGTGATTCTACATGACTCTTATAAAAATGATTTTGCATGAAAGTGAAATCGACATGTGCGATTCAAGCCACCCCGAAACGTGGCACGCGAACATATGTAACGCCACGCGTATGATAAGTACACCTTGTCGCCCACTTCCTTGATAAAAAACTTACCACAAAAGATTCAAAACATTCAAACGATCGACTTTTTACTAATAATAATGGACCTTCTGCTGCGTTTCACCACCAGCTGGGACACGAGGAAGTGTACATAATGCCATCCGACCCAAAAATAATTGCCGATTGCCAAAAATCGAAACCGCCTCGATAATAACCTCCAATATTAAGCCCGCTAAACGAAGTCGGGGCCCGCTTTAACAAACTGCCTGTAATAATACATATTCGAAGTTGAACGACTGTTTTATTGTAATTTTTTTTACATACAGCGCATTATTATTCTTATCGATAATATACTCTGATATCTAGGAGTAAAGTTGAAATTAGAACGCTTAGACTAAATCGCTCGATTATTTTATAACTATGCCTAATCGGTAATCTGTTCCTACGCACGATTATACCGACGAAGAGTTTGATGACCCTTACACAAATAATGAAGCCACTGTGTAATATTTGGTTTGTTGTGATGGTATTGTTATAGAACACGACATGTTTAACATTAATATTGAATTAATATTTTTGAGAAATGTTCCAAATAGAGAGTAATTCGTCGATAATGAATACAAGAAAACCATAAAAAATATAAAGTGGACAAAATAGATCTAAAAAAATGTATTTTAACATAAACTAGATAAATATTTCAATGATAAGACATAGCTGACATTTCTTTAAAGATTAAATAATGATTTTGTTTATAAAAATAAATTCTGTATGAACGTGTTATAATTTTGTAAGTTATTATATCTGTGCATCTATATGACTTTGTAGAAATGTTTGGTAGCAGTAGTTGCATTGCAGTAGCGCGACTCGGAAAAAAGTGATTGAAACCGGTCTGTGATGAAATGAAAGTTGGTTATAGGTAATAGGTACTCGTTACTTTCTCCTGCTCGGCGAACATTCGAACTTTAACCGCAGTTTGTTTAAACCCTATCCTATTGCTAAACGGCTTAAATTATGTAAGTTAAACGGCTTAAAGTATTAGGTAAGCAAAAGAGAACAGTTTTATTATGTGAGGTAAAAGTTTAAAGAAGAAATGTGGAGACAATATTCTTGAGTATAAAAAAGTATATTTACACATATATTTATATAACAAACTAATACTATGACTAATAGTATAAGACAATTGACTAACAATAGACACATGGGCCCACCGGTCTACACACGAATAAAATTTATATTTATATATTTATTAATACACTTCTGAACAACTGACCTCTCCTGCAACATTTATGATACTATTGTTTTCCTGTTGATTTAATAATTAATTTATATATACCCTGTTTTTGCACTACTTTTATAAATTGCTGAATATTTGCTTCTTTGTGAATGAATATATGAAATAATACATCAAATTAACATACATTTTGTAGTATTTTCAAAGTCTGATGACCAATAGTCTCATAATTTAAAAATACTTAAAATTACGATTCGGAAATCAGAACTACAAAACTAAACGGAGCGGTGGCCGTAACACCAATAACATCGCAGCCAGTATACAAAAATATGTTTTAAATTATAATATAGTATAAATTATGCGATTAGAATTGGATGGACGGAATGCTCGACAATTTCACCCATCACACATAGACAGCGATCAAACGTAAATAAAAAGATAGTTATTAAATTAAGTTTAAACATAAGCGTATCGATAAATAACTCGTGTTTTCTTTTTCTTGAGATCAACTTCATCGCTTATGATGAAACGGCTGTTTAAATAAAACTCATGAGCCCAGTTTTAGGTATTCATACCTCCTGTTTTCCACGAAGAAGTTTATCTTGTACGGCATATCTATACAATTCCTCATCAAGTCAATTTGATCATTGATTAAAACATTGACTAAACTTTTCGTCTAATCGAATTAAAATGCCAAATACTTAACATTTCCTGGTGACCACCGAGAAAGTATTTTCTGTTATATATAATTAGGATAAGTTATATTTTCATACAAGCTTAAAATTGAAAGCCAATCTAGCACTAGAAGATTAAATGTTGTATACACATAAATATAAAAACAGTCAAAAATATGTCAATAAAAATGATAGTCTATTTTATAGATTTATAGATTAAAGACATGACAATTACATGACATTCTATAAAGTGAATAGTTTTTTTGCATATTTTATTTACCTAAACTTTGATTGACCCCGTTTTTAAATTTACATAACTTTAATATTTATACGCTTAATCACTGCTGTCTTTGAATTTAGATCTGAAAATAAACTTAATTACACAGATCAAAAAACGGGGTGAAACCTCATTACATCGTTGTCTGGCATTGGATTCTAGTGAGACGAATTTCGATGACGATCAAATATTACTTTAAATTTGGAACAATTATGACGCAAATTAAAATTGTTAGGTAAGTGTGAACACGTTGGCTCAAGGTTTTTGTCTCGTAACTCTGAAGCGGGCCGCGTTTCTTTGCCTGCGAATAGGAAGCGAATTGAACCTTGTGTAGATTTGCATTACATTGAAAAAGAAGGAAGAAGAAGGCGTTCAAAGTGGTCATTTAAATAAAGTCAAGGATGATTTGCGTCGCAAACAACGACGGGGTCAGTAACTCGGCGCAACCGCCGAAATTATCGCGGGCCGTACACGCGCCGCGCGGCCAACGAACGAGCGAAGGCCATGGGTCCCCCGCACCCAACCGCCCCCCGCGCTTCCACCATACAGTCATACTTCTTGAGGGACATGAGACGTTCCTTCTTAGTTCTATTCATAGATATACCGGCTACATTCACCTATCTCTACCATTTATCTCAGTGTCTATACAAGTCCATGAGATTTAATTTACCAAATGAAAAAGCTAATACAACTCCAGCCTACATCACCCCCATTTAACCCCAAACAATTTACAAACTACTTACAAAAATTAACTTATGACGACATTGAAGCAATCATTAATAATTACTAGAAACTTTTAACGCGATGATGCAAACATACCCACACACATTTACACACACATGCACTCATGTATTCACCGACACACATCTGTATCATAACCTACTTTATTTATCATATTAATAATAGAGTTTTATTTAGTTTTTAAATTACATATTTCGACTTAGAGCATTATAAAAATTAAAAAAAAGATATATTTTCATTTAAACCTTATAATTGTACTTTATATATTTTTCTAAATTATTGCCTATATATTATATGTTTTAGTTGAAAACACCTCACTGCATTTCTAAACTGTGTGTAAACAGGTGCGACTCATCTTATCACCGTTTCACCTATTTGTGTTTTACAACATGAATGTTAAACGCTGTTATTCAGGATTGATCCATCTATCATGTGAATTGCATGAACGTTTGCTACGTCTATGTCATAAAAATGTGCTGTACAAAGTGTGATACGCCTAATACAGGGACGTAATACTAGTAATTTGCGAGCCGAAATTTGGAAACGTAAATTGACGAGTGGGCGCGGGCGGTGAGAGCGCGGAAGGTTGGCGGGCGCGGAAGCGGCGGCGGCGGGCGCGGGAGGCAGGTGGCGTCAACGCGCGGCCGTGAACTTTCTTCGGACACGTTTTCAGGAACGATGCTGCGCAATATTCCGCGCCGCAGCCTGCCGGCCCCTCGCCGTCGTAACACGCAAATTTTCTAATCGGCCAACTTCTTAAAGTATTGGGATTCGAACAACTAGTCAAACACAAGAACAACATAGCCTTTATGTTTGTAAAACCTACGAATCTACTTTCGTACTTTATTCGGTCATTCTCTCCTCCTTATATTCCTGTAAAGTGGGTGCAACATATTTCTAAAATATGTATTCAGAACAAATTTCACGTTTACTAATGCTTTGTTTACAAAAAAATCGGAATAGATCAGTATGTATTTATGTTTGTGATCCAGCTTACTTCTTCGTATTTGGTAGAAATGAGGTCCAATGTATTTATCTTCTAGTTACACGAGTAACTTAGTTTTTAATTTAAAAGTAAACAAAAGTGTAATATCAAGGCATCACTACCAGAAATTATTTTACTTTGTTTATTCTGCAGTATTCCGCTTTGAAAATTATGTTAAAGTAAATATAAATTAAAAGATTCAACATCACAACGCGTATACGATCGGTTTCAGTTTAAACTTCTATCCTATTTAAATGTTAACAGAAATTCATGTGCTGCCACTATCCACTCCATAACAGATGAACTGTATTCCCAGTTCCTTCTTCTATTACATAAAAAAACCAAAAACGAATGCGATCCTGTGTAAATTTCATATTTAGGGAAATCGAAGATAATACGCTTAAATGTAAATGCCGACAGAAACAACGTAATTAACAAAACAACAAAACGGAGATCTGGATATAGAGCCAATCACTTGTCTTGCAATGAACGAGGGCGAGTAAATGTAACAGTAGGAAACGATCGCGGCACACTTCCTCATTCTTGTCCCTGTTGTGTAGAAGTGAGTAATGCAACGTAACTTGCACACAGCGAGCGGGTTATACAACCGCGCATCATCGCCCGTGTGCGGCAACCCGCTGCTCCCGCGCCGCTCTGATTACGCACACCACCGCCGCACCAGTTCCAATACATCACTAGACCACATTTACACATGCTACTAAGTAGCACGTAATCACGCGAATTTTTGTGTAGGGTAGAAGTAATAAAGTAAATTATTATTAGCCCGCATACATTTGATCAAATCAAAATAGGACAGGAGTTATATTTATAGTTGATCACAGATGCGTTGATACCGAAGATTTAGTTGGAACTTTAATGTACCACACCGTTCTAATTAGATTTTTTAAATAACTGCCATGCTATTGTAAGGCAAGCACGAAATAAATGCACCTAGTTATACTCTATGTTTGATCGGCAGCCGGTCTATTTTCACCTTATTGATTGATAGCCACGAATGTAAAGAATAGCCGAAAGAATTAAATTCAGAGTGAAAAAACGACATATCAAAATTAAGCAGCCTTAATAACATATGACGTTGTGACCTAGTCACAAAGGAAGTAGAACCCTTCGTGCTTGTACTCCGGAGACACCACAACCACTGCACCCTATCGCTGTCTTTATTTCTGCCCCATAACAGCAATGGTGGTATGTTCTACTTTGAGGAACTGCTAAGATAGAAATACACGGGGCTTTGCAATTTATTCTTAAGGAGTAGTAACTAATTTGTGTCCGACTTGAAATAGAGATTCAATCCTATTTACCACTTTCCATCACGGGGAATGCATGTTAGTTTGCCATTTCCATGCTTTAAAAATGATTGTCCTATCTAGGAGCTAATGAGGTTACGTATTTAGTAGCATGTGTAAACCGAGCCTTATTCATACCGCGCCATCTACCACCGGCGCCGTGCTATAGATCCACTGCCATCTTGTGCCAATAGCCGATTTCAATGCTCCAATTGGCACATTCTCGTTAAGTATCGCGTTTCGCTCGAAGGATTCGATTGGACTTTATTTCCTGTATTCTAAAAATCGTACTTTGGCGACCATTTGTTTCCCACTTAACACTCCTCAAATAACTCTATGTTTCGTACGCAGTCGTCCTTACGTCGAGCAGGAAGTCTCGCTTCGAAGTAAATATCAAGGCAAGCTTATTCGTGATCCATAAGAAGAGAGAAAGGAATTGTTACTCTCTTAAGTTTTATGAGGAACTGATTAAACTGTTAACAACTAAATACATTAATGAACGTTAAATACTACATTGGAACTAAAATAATGGAACAGATAATCGCTTTATTTTGAGTTGTATCAAAAATATATAGATTTAACTACCAACAGAAGTCAAAGACAATTTAAACATTGTCAGTTATTTGTGTTTATTAATGATAAATCCAGGTGACGCTTGTATATGTGTCCTATTGTGGGCCGAGCCAAGGCAAATTACCAAAGTGGTGGCATGACGCTCTCGTATTTTCTGTATATCAGCTGTGTAGCGCTACTGTATTTTGGTTTTAGCAGTCTGGATTGGCAGTTTTTCCAGACTGCTAAATTTACATTTTAGTCTTCATGTTCTTATGTAAGTTATTTCAAGTAGGACTCCTGTTTTGTATAAAGTTGGCTAAAGATGTCCATGGAAAAGTTGTCCACGGCATGCCTTAACATCAAGTAGACTGCATGCTCGTCTGTTTGATCGTTGTTGTTCGTTCACTTCTGTTACATAAATAAAATAAATAAATATGTGTCGCGCAATTTTAGATTACTTGTAAATTTGTAATTCGATCAAATCCGACTCATTGCTATATACACGTACATTTCCTCATTTGTTTGACATTGCCTTGAGGCCAATGTGCGGTTAATTCGGTATTATTCGACATTGACGCTCCGATAGTGGGAAGTACCAGACGCCAAGGAGGCTATTCCCGATTTACGGCGTCATTTATATAATCCTTCATATATATATATCAATCAAAAATAAACGATATTTATTGCTTTAAATATTTATTACTTTTAAGAAATTCCAAACTAACGCGGAAAGCAAAATGGTAGTGTAGGTGTTAATGAGCACAAATATAATGAACTTACAGCGTTAACTATACAGCTTACTCTAATAAACCTTAAGATCAAATATATTAAAATTGTAGCAACAAGAATTTACAATATTGTAATGTATTATTTACAAGTATGTATTTATAGATCAAGTGTAGCTGATAACATATCGACTGACTAGTATCTACCGTTGAAGACCCTATTTAACACCATTCTGATTTGTCATATGTCTTAGAATCCAACAGATTTCCTGAGTTTATACTACCTAAGATATAATATATTCTATTCAATCATATTGTAGATTCTCGCGGTTTCTGTCAAAATTTGAAGGTCGTTCTCATTTAGCATTTACCTGTATAGATTTGAGAGACGGTTAAATTAGTATTTTAGATAACATTTATCAACTAATACGAATTCAATTAGCCTATTTATGGCTTATTCCCAAGACTGAATTGTGACAGACGGTTTAAGATTCCTTGAATATCTTATTAATTCCTTCAAAGTGGTAATAAAGCCCAGTATATCTTAACGAGTTACGCCTCGTTGACTAAGCATTTTCATATAATGAAAGAGATATTACAATTCATTCGACATTCGATATTTTCTCGTATTTGTTTGTAGTTGTATTTCGATACTCAAGATAATAGTATCTTTAAGATATAAACAAAGTCGTCATAATAGTAGCATAATGGAATAAATCGTTTGGATAGAAATAGTAACGAATATTCCAGGTGTCGTTCGTACGCGTGTGGGGCCCCAGGACATGTAGCTATTAATTGAGCACACCCGACAAATTGACCTTGGCCTTGGCACGGGTTGCCGAATCACCCGAGGTCGCCAACGATTGAGCTCGTCCGGATCGCACGCTCCATCATCGTCGGCTGTTCGTTGTATTGTCAGGTCACGTCGACACGTCACCATACTAGGTGCCACGTCGTGATATGTCGCTTAGATATATTTTGACCGTCATTTTTGCGAACAGTAATGTTGACCAAGGATAAATTATGCTGATGAATGTCACAAAAGTAACTTAAAATCAGTATTACTAATATCATAACTGTCAAAGTTTGTTTGATACGTTATAGAAATTTTGGCAGCTTCAATATAAAATTGTTTTGAACCAGGTAAATGAAAATTCTCTCTGTTGGAAGAAATCTCAGATTATTATCTTCGTTTATACAAATGGAGTTACTTATCAAATTCATGAAGCGAATGTAAGCGAAACCACGACGGAAGCTAGTTTTAAATAAGCATGTTATTCTCATCCTTAATGTTTAAACGAACGGAAGGACCGTATTACATCGCAACCACCCACTCAACAGTGGGGATGGTAAAGACTGCCATAGTCGCACAATACATTATAATATTCCTAGGAATATTATACTGTAGTGAGCCGCTATGACACGTCGCCGGGAGATGTTTATCTCCTGAGAACAAGCCCGGGTA